>NW_021024953.1:2775658-2787671 GCF_004153795.1 Camellia sinensis | reverse complement strand
TTGATTAGTTTTAGTTTGCCTAATCATCATGCATTGTCTACAACAATCAAGGCTATCCTCCACCGATAGCCCAAAACAGTTATTTCTAAACAGAAAATAAATGCACCAAATGGATATATTATCAACATTCAACTTGGGTGAGCGATTAAATGAATCCAACTACACCCGTTTATCCCATAATCTTTTTAATTTGAATACTCTCAATTCAATTCCTCATTTCTCAAAATTAATTATACAAATTAATTTATCCAACTAATTAGGGCATTTTCCCATAATTAACATAACAGCCCCAAGGTTCCACTTTCATCCATAGTTCATCATCTATATCATTTCTCTAGGCCAAGCATGCATATAGGTTTAAATGTAAATAAAACCCCATCTTTTGTAAAATTACACAATGACCCAAACTTTCTCAAAATTACCCAACAACCCCCAACATATCAAAATGTTAAAATTCAAAGACAAAGCTCATAAAGAGGAGTAAGATATCCCTACCTCGAAGTTAGAGCTCAAACGGGAAAGTTGAAGAAAACCAAAATGCTCCAAACTCAAAGATCCATGGATCAAAATGGAGCCCTCGACGATCAACACACTTTTTGCAAAGGCCGGAGGATAGGGAGACACTCTAACTAGATCAAACCCTAGAAAGAAGGGAGTTTCTAGATAGAGGAGCTCTCAAAATATCTTTTTAGAAAGTAAGAGAGAGAGAGAGAGAGAATGTAAAAACTGATTTTAAAATGCCCAGCTGCCAACTGATATACGAAATTCCCGCTCGAGCGGAGAACACAACGCTCGAGCGTCAAGAACAAAAAACTAGGTACGCTCGAGCGCATGAAGGCCCGTTCGAGCGCCAAGACACAAGAATAAAGTACATCCGCTCTAGCGCGAAAACAAGTCCGCTCGATCGTAGATTTCCCCCTCCCAAAACTTACACCAAAAAGTACTACCCGCTCGAACGCCAGAGTACCCGCTCGAGCGCGACCGCTTGAGCGTAAAGAAACCCGCTCGAGCGTAAAAATCACACCTGCAGAAGTTTTGCAAGGACACGAAATACTGGGAGTGTGCAATCTCCGCTCGAGCGCAACAAGGCCCGCTCGAGCGGAACGACCAAAAACCTGGCAACAAGATTTTAGACCAAGATTCAACCCACCTGTTTGAAACATGCCCAACACATCCTAAAACTCAAACAAATGGAATTAAAGGACGAAAACAAGATAGATACAACTACCAACTCCACGGAATCGAGTCCGGAATACAACAGAACAGTAAAGGGACAACCGGGATCGCTATACTCGGTCTTCGAGTCTACAAGCCAAGTTTCGGGAATACCACTATTGTCACGACCCAAACCCGCTCCTATAGATTTAGCGTCATAATCGGCCAATAATCCTTGGATTACCGAAGGCCTCTTAACAGAATATCATTTAATTGGGGACTGCGGAAGCAAATATACCAAAGATGAATAGTCCATAGAGTCGTGCAAATATACACGAGACAAAAATTTGAAACCTTATATAATACATTAATATATGTGACATCATGATGTATTGGTCCTCATCACTTTTGATATAGTTGTAGCCCAAAAAGGAAAATAGCTTTTATACACAAAATAAAAGACTTGTTCGCATTACAAACAAAAATATAAGGTCTTTACTATTGCCACTTAGACTTGACTTGGTCACACTAAGGAACCTCCTCGGAGGCATAACGGTTGGCTGACAAAACAGAGGTGCCAGATCCTCAACTTTGGGTCTGGTCACGCGCCTGGTCACCTATATACATAATATAAATAGTGAGCGGAAGCCCAGTGAATAATAATAGAGTAAAGATTTTAATAAATGATGCCCAGAACAGATTTCAAATCTCGTAGCAGATTATAATGATAATCAGGTTTATAGCAGAAATAGAGTCATAGTCTTGTTGATATTCAAATCATGTGTGGTACATCCATTAGCATAAGCATGTCTCTTTGGTCAAGCATATCAAGTCCCAAAAAGAACCTTCGGTACCGGGTAACATATCTTATACATGAGCCTCGGTATTGTTTCTCCTGGGCGGGGGCCTGTGCCACAGTATTATCTCTCCCGGGCAAGGGCCTCATGACCATAAGCCACAGTGTTATATCCCCTGGGCGAGGGCCTCTGCTAAGGATATCACAATTATTTTTCAAGAAACTTGGACAATCATTCATTCATACAAAACATAGCGTTTCAGAAAATTGACCATTTCATATCATCAGAAAATAATTAAAGTCAAATATAAATTTACAGAGTTATTACTCACAGATAACCGGTGGCTCCAAATAGATAAGTAGAGTAGGTAATTCACTTAACTTGAGGCGCGTGACCTACATAACATCACAGATACATACATTGAAACACACACTCGAATTGTACATAACTTATTTCATTTGTCCTTAGTGTGTTTTTAGCCTTTATCCTCATTATAGTGTTTTAATCTTGGCCTAGGAATGCCTAAGATGGAATGAGGATGCAAAAAAATGTACTTGAAAACATTTTTCAAAACTTGCTGAAAATAGGGTCCACGCTTGAGCGTGGCTTTCCTCGCTCGAGCGGACACGGAAAATGTGAGGGTCCGCTCAAGTATAACTTCGTTCGCTCGAGCGGTCTGTAAACTTTGACAAAGGTACTAGTTGCTAGATTTTCACACTCGACGGACGCTCGATCCTTGCTCGAGCGTGAGACTCAGACCTTCGCTCGAGCGTGACTTTTGTCGCTCAAGTGATCTGCAAAACATATGAACTTTTGAGAGCATGCATTTCATGCTCGAGCGGACTTTTGGTCGCTCGAGTTGAAGTGCAAGATCACAGAGTCGCCGCTCGAGCGTAGAATCTGCCGCTCGAGCGGAGAGGCAAAATCTGGGATTTCCAGATTGCTCTCCTTGGTTCAAACTCGAATTCAACCCAATCAAAACACAGCTCTTGGCCTCAAAACTTGAGAAAACACTTACAAACTTACAAAACATGAAGAATTAAGTATTATTTTGCAAAATCAAGGCCCAAAAGTAAGTAAATTGGCCAAAATTCAACTTGAAACTTCAAGGACATGATATGAACTTGTCATGCATATATTGACTTCAGTTCTTAGTTTCCAAAACATGATCAAATGAGGTCTAATGGTGAGAAATGTTATGAATTCTTCAAACCATGCTAGAATTACAACATGCATATGAGAAAAGATTTGACAACAACTTTAAAATGCTATGAAACATATATGCATGTATGGAATGACTTAGCTTTCTTCAATTCTAGTTCAATTCCCATATGAATTCACTTATTTCATTTGTATTCATGTACTAAATGACTCAATCCCATGGTTGTAAGGTTGAGCTCTTACCTAGGCTACTCAATTAAGCTTCACTTAATCAAAATCTTGAGTAATTCTCCAAATCTCCTAGCAATGGCCTTCTATACTTCAAGTTTGGTCCCAAGTTCTTTACTCTCTCACTCGCTTCCATGTTGAGTTCAAAGATAAGGGAATGAGGATGTCAAAAACGTGTAGGACGAGACATGAGTGGCCTTATGTAGGCTTGGGCATAAGTGTAATTATTTATTGATCAAGTTAATCAAGTAGACATTAAATTATTTTAATTTAATCGTTCCAAACCAAATTTCAATTAAACCTACTATAAAATTCTAAAAATTCTAATTAACATCTAAATCAAGTCAATTTCTGAATCGGATGCCAATAAGGCTTTCAATGCGTAATCCAAAACGGAAACATGAACAAATCTTTCTACATTAAATAGATATATAAACACATATAATGCAATGTATGATGCAAAATTTCACTTTAATTTCTTTTTAGATACAATTAAATATGGATTAACGTTAACTATGGGTCAGGGTTGTTACAGTTTTCCCCTCTTAAAGAGTTTGGTACTCTAAACTCGAATTAACTTCATTTCGAAAATACGTTGGGTCCAATAGGAACAAATCTTGATATCTCTTTATCATATCTTCTTTTATTTTCCATGTAGCATAAGTTCCTTCGTGGTTTTTCCAATCAACCTTCACAAACAGTATTTTTTTATTCCTCAATCTTTTTTTCCAGCGATTCACAATCTAAATAGGTCTTTCTTCGTACATATAATCATCTTTCAAAAGCACATGTGTCGGCTTGATAACATAGTGTGGATCTCGTAAGTAATCCTGTAACATTGGGACATGAAAGATATAATGCATATGCTCTATAACTGGTGGTAATACTACCTGATACGTCACCGGGTTGATTTTCTCTAGAACTTCATACGGCCCAACATATCTTGGTGCTAATTTGCCTTTAACACCAAATCGCGTTTGTCTTTTCATTGGAGTCACTTTAATAAACACGTGATCCCCGGCTTCATATTCTTTATCTCTTCTTTGGACACTAGCATAACTCTTTTGCCGGCTCTGTGCAGTTTTCAGACATTGCTGGATTAGTTTCACTTTCTTGGTTGTTTCTTGCACAAGTTCTGGCCCCAACAAAGGTCTATCACCTTCTTTGGCCCAACATATCGGAGATCGGTATTTCCTACCACACAAAGCCTCGTAAGGAGCCATACCGATACTTGAATGATAGCTGTTATTATACACAAACTTGGCCAACAGTAAGTAGATTTCCTAACTGCCTTGAAAGTCTAAAGCACACATTTGTAACAAGTCTTCCAATGTTTGAATGGTCCGTTCAGATTGGCCGTCTGTCTATGGGTGATAAGCATTGCTTAGCCTTAATTCAGTTTCCAAAGCCTGCTGTAAACTCAGCCAGAATCTTGAAGTGAACTTAGGATCTCTGTCGGATACGATAGATACTGGCACGCCATGTTATCTCACAATCTCATTAACATACAAGGTAGCTAACTTATCCGCATTATACAATGATTTAACAGGTAAGAAATGTGCGAATTTAGTTAAGCAATTAACAATTACCCAGATAAAATCCATACCTCGAGGAGAGCGAGGCAAACCGATGATAAAGTCCATAGTGATGTGCTCCCATTTCCATTCCGGTATTGGGAGTGGCTGAAGTAATCCGGCGAGTCGTTGGTGTTCAGTTTTAACTTGTTGGTGATGCAAGCATTTAGCCACAAAGTCTGCAATACACTTTTTCACTCCAGGCCACCAAAAGTTCTGTTTCAAATCATGATACATCTTCGTATTCCCTGGATGCATAGCAAATTTGGAACTGTGAGCCTCAGTCATAAGGCGTTTCCTCAAGTCAACACAATTCGGCACACAAACTCTATTATGAAATTTCAACACATTGTTTTCAAGTATAAACCTTGGCCCTGGTTTGGAGTCAATTTTATCTATGATCTTTTTCAAGAATTCATCTTGCAGCTGTTTTCTCTAATTTCTTCAATGATTGCTGGCTGGACGGAGGTAGCAACTAAGATTCCACCTTGTTCTCGCAATACAATCTCAATCTCATTCTTTTCCAAGTCACATAACAATTCTTTCTGACCAGTGAGCAAACACGACAAATTTCCAATTGACTTCCGGCTTAAGGCATCTGCCACAGTATTAGCATTCCCTGGATGGTACAGAATCTACAAATCATAGTGTTTGATCTAACCATCTCCTCTGCCTCATGTTCAATTCTTTTTGGGTGAAGAAATATTTGAGACTTTATGGTCTGTGTACACTTCACAAGTTACTCTGTATAAATAATGGTGCCAAATTTTCAAAACAAACACTACAGCTGCTAGTTCAAGATCATGAGTCGGGTAATTCTTCTCATGAGGACGTAGTTGCCGAGAGGCATAAGCAATTACCTTCCCATTCTGCATTAGCACATAACTCAACCCTTTATATGATGCGTCACTGTAAATTTGAAACCCATCAGTACCATTAGGTAAAGTTAAGATTGGTGCAGTCACTAATCTGGTTTTCAACTCTTGAAAAGATGATTCACGTTGATCATTCCAATCAAACTGTACATTCTTCTGTGTCAATTGTGTCAATGACATGGCAAGTTTTGAGAAGTCTTTTACAAATCTTCTGTAATAACCAGTAAGTCTCAGAAAACTTCTAACTTTTGACACACTGGTTGGTCTTGGTCAGTCAACAATGGCTTCAATTTTCTGTGGGTCTACTGATACACCATCCTTGTTGATCACATGTCCCAAAAATGCCACACTGTCAAGCCAAAATTCACATTTAGATAATTTTGCATACAGTTTCTTTTCTCTCAAAATCTATAAAGCAGTTCGCAAATGGTTCTCGTGTTCTTCCCTGCTTTTGGAGTAAATTAGTATATCATTAATAAAGACAACAATGAATTCATCTAGAAATTATTTGAACACCATATTTGTTAAATCCATAAACACTGTAGGTGCATTGGTTACCCCGAATGGCATTACCAAAAACTCATAGTGTCCATATCTGGTTCTGAATGCTATTTTCTCTACATCTTCTGTTTTAACTTTTAACTGATGATAGCTCGATCAGAGATCAATTTTAGAAAACACTTGGGCTCCCTATAGTTGGTCAAATAAATCATCTATCTGGGGCAATGGATATTTATTCTTGATAGTTACTCTATTCAGTTCTCTGTAATCGATACATAATCTCAAGGACCCATCATTCTTCTTAACAAACAAAGCGGGAGCACTCCAAGGGGAAGTACTCAGATGGATGAATTTCTTGTCTAACAGTTCTTGGAGCTGGGCTTTCAACTCTTTCAATTTAGAAGTTGACATTCTGTATGGGGTCTTGGAAATAGGTTGTGTTCCAGGTACTACATCAATAGTGAACTCAATTTCCCTATCAACTAAGTTTCCAGGCAAGTCATTCGGAAACACATCGGGAAATTCACAAGCAACAAGAATAGTTCCCAAATTAGAATTATCATAAACCTCAGTCAAAACACAACACATGTAACCCCTACATCCCTTTCTAAGCAGTTTCACAGCTTTCATGGTAGAAATTAGGTATGGGGGAGGAATTACCCCATTCCCAGTAAACACAAACTCAGGTAAGCCAGGTGGACGAAATACAACAAATTTGTTCACACAATCAATGGTGGCACAGTACTTAGTCAACCAGTCTATACCCATAATACAATCAAAATAATCAATATTCAAGGGCAATAAATCGACATTCGCTAATCATAAGATCACATGCAAGATAAACATAAGCACATATCATAGAACCCCCAGACGATGTAGACACAGATAGCAAACAGTTCGTAGACTCTAACGATCTAGTTAATTTTTGAGAAAAAACATGTGACACAAATGAATGCGTGGAACCATAATCAATTAGCACATATGCATTCTGAGCACAAATAGAAATTATTCCTGACACTACTAATTCAGTGTTCTATACATCCCTAGGCACCAAGGTGAATACTCTCCCTTGTCTTAACGTTTTATTCCCGTTGTTGCCCTTGGCATTAGTTCTGGTATTTGATCTGGCCACTGAAACAGACCCAACTGAACTTGCTGCGGGGTGACTGGCATTCTCGGATCCCAGTGGACAATCTTTTATCATATGGTCAACTTTGCCATATCGGTAACAGGCACCAGATACACGATAGCATACTCCACTATGTTTCCTGCCACAATTTGGACAGTTTGGTATAGATTTACTACTTTGACCCGAACTACTAGAGGATCCTGTGTTTTGCTTCTTCAAAAATGATCGGCCCTTCTTGAAATTAAACCCAGCCCTCTTGCCTTTCCATTTAGTCAATGGAATTGTAGCTTGTTTCTTTGCCGCTAGAATAGCTTCTGCCATCAGTGCTCTATTAAGGACGTTAATATATGTAGGCAATTACAGCACACCTACTCGGTCATACACTTCCAAGTCTAATCCCCCTTCAAATTTCTGAGGCTTTTGTAATCCATGTCGACCATATAAGGAGCAAATCTGGCCAACTCAGTGAATTTAGCTTCGTACTCGGCTGCAGACATCTTCCCTTGCTTAAGTTTTTGGAATTCAGACACTTTTCGATCTCTGAAGCATTAGGAAAAGTATTTGTCATAAAAGATCTCATTGAAATGTGTCCATGTCATATTCCTATTACTACCTCGAATTAACAGCCACTATTTACGAGCTTCATCTTTTAAGGTGTAGGTGGCCAAAAGAACGTTTTGCATCTCAGTGCAGGGAAAGACCTCGAATAATTTTTCCATTTCAAGCAGCCATGATTCTGCCTTCAACGGCTCAATGCCACCTAAGAAAGTTGGTGCTTTCATTTTCATGAATTTCTGCGTTAGGTTGATAATGTCATTATTATCCAATTCAACTTGGACTGGAGGGGGTGGAGGAGGCATCGGTTGTTGTCTTTGTTGCTGTGCTATTGCTTCAGTTAGAATGATAATCATCTGTTCCATTCGGATCATGCGAGCCTTTGAGGATTCACTTGTATCATTACTTCTTGCATTCTCCATTAGTTATAGGTAAACACAACAAAATATAGGGATAATCTTGCTCATTTCCTTCAATTTTATTTTTCCAAATTCAAATTCAGTTTTGACATTTATGAATTAAGATTACCACACACTCACACATGCTGATGAAATGTCCCTAGTTCTTTCCAGGACATCCTATAGCTCTTATAGACTCGTGTATGCGGTTTAACACGTGCTCTGATGCCACTTTGTCACGACCCAAACTCGCCTCTATAGGTTTAGCTTCGTAACCGGCCAGTAGCCCTTGCATTACCGAAGGCCTCTTAACAGAATGACATTTAATTAGGGACTGCGGAAGCAAATATACCAAACATGAATAGTCCATAGAGCCATGCAAATATACATGGGACAGAAATTTGAAACCTTGTATAATATATTCATATATGTGACATCATGATGCATTAGTCTTCATCACATTTGATACAGTTGTAGCCCAAAAAGGAAAATAGCTTTTATACACAACAAAAGACTTGTTCGCATTACAAACAAAAATAGAAGGTCTTTACTATTGCCAGTTAAACTTGACTTGATCACACCAGGAACCTCCTCGGAGACACAATGGTTAGCTGACAAAACAGAGGTACCAATCCTCAACTTTGGGTCTGGTCACGAGCCTAGTCACCTACATACATAATATAAATAGTGAACGGAAGCCTAGTGAATAATAACAGAGTAAAGATTTTAATGAATGATGTCCAGAACAGATTTCAAATCTCGTAGGAAATCAGAATGATAATCAGGTTTATAGCAAAAACAGAGTCATAGTCTTGTTCAAACTCAAATCATGTGTGGTACATCCATTAGTATAAACATGTCTCTTTGGTCAAGCATATCAAGTCCCAAAAGGAACCTCCGGTACCGGGTAACATATCTCATACATGAGCCTCCATATTGTTTCTCCCGGGTGAGGGCCTGTGCCACGGTATTATCTCCCCAGGGCAAGGGCCTCATGACCATAAGCCACAGTGTTATGTCCCCTAGGCGAGGGCCTTTGCTAAGGACACCACAATTATTTTTCAAGAAACTTGGACTATCATTCATTCATACAAAATATAGTGTTTCAGAAAATTGATCATTTCATATCATCAGAAAATAATTAAAGTTAAACATAACTTTATAGAGTTATTACTCACAGATAATCGGTGGCTCTAAATAAATGAGTAGAGTAGGTAATTCACTTAACTTGAGGCGCGCGACCTACATAACATGACAGATACGTACATTGAAACACACGCTCGAATTGTACATAACTTATTTTATTTGTCCTTAGTGTGTTTCTAGCCGTTATCCTCATTGTAGTGTTTTAATCTTGGCCTAGGAATGCCTAGGATGGAATAAGGATGCAAAAAAATGTACTTCAAAACATTTTTCAAAACTTGTTGAAAAACAGGGTCCACGCTCGAGCGTGGCTTTCCTCGCTCGAGCGGACATGGAAAATGTAAGGGTCCGCTCGAACGTAACTTCCTTCGCTCGAGCGGTCTGTAAACTTTGACAAAGGTACTGGTTGCTTGATTTTCATGCTCGACCTTCGCTCGAGCGTGACTTTTGTCGCTCGAGCGATTTGCAAAACATATGAACTTTTGAGAGCATACATTTCATGCTCGAGCGGACTTCTGGTCGCTCGAGCGGAAGTGCAAGATCATAGAGTTGCCGCTTGAGCGTAGAATCTGCCACTCGAGCGGAGAGGCAAAATCTAGGATTTCCAGATTGCTCTCCTTGGTTCAAACTCGAATTCAACCTAATCAAAACATAGCTCTTGGCCTCAAAACTTGAGAAAACACTTACAAACTTACAAAACATGAAGAATTAAGGATTATTTTGCAAAATCAAGGCCCAAAAGTAAGTAAATTAGCCAAAATTCAACTTGAAACTTCAAGGACATGATATGAACTTGTCATGCATATATTGACTTCAGTTCTTAGTTTCCAAAACGTAATCAAATGAGGTCTAATGGTGAGAAATGTTATGAATTCTTCAAACTATGCTAGAATTACAACATGCATGTGAGAAAAGCTTTGACAACAACTTTAAAATGCTATGAAACATATATGCATGTATGGAATGACTTAGTTTTCTTCAATTCTAGTTCAATTCCCATATGAATTCACTTATTTCATTTGTATTCATGTACTAAATGACTCAATCCCATGGTTGTAAGGTTGAGCTCTTACCTAGGCTACTCAATTAAGCTTCACTTAATCAAAATCTTGAGTAATTCTCCAAATCTCCTAGCAATGGCCTTCTATACTTCAAGTTTGGTCCCAAGTTCTTTACTCTCTCACTCGCTTCCATGTTGAGTTCAAAGATAAGGGAATGAGGATGTCAAAAACGTGTAGGACGAGACATGAGTGGCCTTATGTAGGCTTGGGCATAAGTGTAACGTTGAGTTCAAAGATGAGGGAATGAGGATGTCAAAAATGTATAGGAAGAGGTAGGAGTGGCTTTATATAGGCTTGGGCATAAGTGTAATTATTTATTAATCAAGTTAATCAAGTAGACATTAAATTATTTTAATTTAATCGTTCCGAACCAAATTTCAATTAAACCTACTATAAAATTCTAAAAATTCTAATTAACACATAAATCAAGTCAATTTCTGCATCGGATGCCAATAAGGCCTTCAATTCGTAATCCGAAACGGAAATATGAACAGATCTTTCTACGTTAAATAGATATAAACACATATAATGCAATATATGTGTAGACGTCCCCGAACGCCCCGGGAGGACGAGGTCTCATTCTGTTCGTTATTGGGCTCACTACAGTTCAGGACTCTCAAATTGTCACGGTTCTTAATCTGAACCAAAGAGTCCAAATCCGGCAAATCGTTTTGAGAAACAGATTTTTGAAAAGAAGTGCCAAACATGGACTGCTTTGCCAGATACAGAGTCGCCACCTAAATATTTTTTAAGGGGGAATTTAGGAAACCCTGACTCGGCGCCAAAGGCCACGTGTCCGTCATCACCAAAGTTGCCTCGGCTCGGAAGCTTGGGTACGATTGGGGAAGGTCAGCTATGAGCACCCCCTCTCGCCCGATCCGAAGATCGGCCTCTACTAACCGTGATATCCGTTTTTGAAAACGTTATGTTCTTATCCCGGTTATTAGCCTAGAATTACTATGTTATGCGCACAACACAAAAGTGTAGACTAGATTGCCTAATTTGGGAATAAGCATTGCGTATCCGTTTGTTTTGGAAAAATGTTTTGGAATTTGCTACTCGCAAGTAGGCTAAAACACGGATTTCAATGAGCTATTCCAACTCAGACAATCCAACCTTCACCCACAGGCATCCAAGCAGTTATATCTTCTCTTTGCTGGTAGTTAGATTACCTTGTACTGTCGCAGGCAGATTTTTGTTTTCAAAGCTATGTACTTGAAAAAGATAATGAAATGAACAAACTTTTTGCTTAAAAGGTGTTACATTTACATATCTCATGTATTGCATCACATCACATCATGTTACACCTCAATGTGAATGGAATTGACCTGTTGTCTAAAAAAAAATTAAGCATTTGTACCGTAATGATCAGATAACCAAACAACCTCATAGCAAAACAGCCCAAGCAACACACTGCTCAAACTGAACGCACAGCC
>NW_021024953.1:2703965-2774880 GCF_004153795.1 Camellia sinensis | reverse complement strand
GTTTTAGAGAGCTTGACTCGAACTCATGATATCTGTTTTTGACTACACTTGTGTGTTTCTTTGCATTGCATTTGCATTGGTGCCATCTCATTTTTACAGCATAGTGCATACTAGGTTGTATCTTAGATCGCATTCTGTCATTTTCTCAGTTTGCGTGCCCGTGTGCATGCATTCCGAGGCATGTCATTCCATAGCATTGTGTATGTTAGGATTGTATCTTAGTTGCATTTCATGCATGACATGCATATTGCATCGTGTTCGGAATAGGAGTTAGCCCGGGCGCGGGAAACGAGGTGCATTTCGTACTCCGAGTGACGGAATGTGTCTCAATTCCCCAGTCACCGACACTCCGGATCATCCATGATGGAGTTAGGTCTTGTTGTGTTTTCATGTGCATTCATTCTATATTGAGTTGCACATTTCGACCCCTCGGCCATCATGCATCGATATGCGTGATTGGTGGCACGAGGATCAAGGCATGCATATATCTGTGAAAATACATTGCCATGCCCCTTTCCTGCTCTCTGTTGCAGCAAAAGTATTGATCTTCAAGGGTGAGTCCATTTTCCCTATTTTCTAGTTCGCATCCCGGTGGATTTCCGCGCAAGACAACCCGGACATGCATCATCCATCAGAAGCAAGGTAGTCCCTGGCTTGCATGCCAGTTTTATTTGTTTTCTTAGTTAATTTGATTACTTAATTAGGAATTTGTATATTATTCGGACTGTAATATTTGGACTGTAATATTCTTTTATTCGGAACTGTATTATTTATTCGGACCCTCTGCGCGAGGGCACAACTGTAATAAGTGTGCGTGTGTGTGTTGTATGTCTTCCAACCCCACGTCTTTCTCCCTTTTATTTACCTGCTTATGATGGTTAGATTAGGGCATATTTTAATTAGCATACAGTATGATAGCATGTTTGCATTCATTCATCTGTTTTGCATGCACCGGGCTCGGCGCACCATACTAACTGCATTGTATTTTCGATTCCAAATTGAATACATGTTAGCTGTAGCATTCCATATGCCATGTTTAGAATAATCGAGCCTGCTATAGTTTGCATTTTTGCATGTGCTGCATTAGGCATTTCTGTATACTTAGGATCATGCATGATTTCTAATGTAGTTTCTATTTTGGCTTGGAGTACTCGGTAAGTTCTATGCTTTAGCATCCTCTGCATACGTGTGAGTGACTGCCATGAATAGGAATGCTAACCATGAGGGCTAATTGCTTATGTGATATAATTGCGCTGAATGCTTGTGGGTGAAGGATTTGGGCTTCACTTGGATTGGAATAAATCATCAAATGTTTTTAAGCCCACTAGATGTAGCCAAAACCATCTTTTCTAAGCCCACCTGGGGGGCAAATCTGCAATTTAGCGCCTACTTGCGATAGCAAACCATCTTTCAAAATAAACAAGACATGTGAAATGTTTTGTTCCAATTCGGGCAACCACAGTCTATAACTTATATGCTGTTGTACATCACATAGTACCTAGGTAATAACCAGAATAAGACACCATAATGTTTTTCAAAGAATAGATATCCATGGTATAGAGGCCGATCCTTTGATGGGCGAGCGGCGGGTGCGCTCACGAAGTGGACCTTCCCCAATCGTACCCAAGGTCCCGAGCCGAGGCAACTTTCGGTGATGACGACCACGGGCCTTTGGCACCCGAAGTCAGGGTTTCCTAAATTTCCGCATTAAAAAACAAACATTTAGTGGCGACTCTGTATCTGGCAAAGCAGTCCATGTTTGGCACTTCTTTTAAAATCTATTTTCTCAAAACGATTTGCCGGATTTGGACTCTTTGGTTCAGACTTAGAATCGTGACAAATTTGAGAGTCCTGAGCCGTAGTGACCCCAATATGAACGGAACGGGAGCTCGTTCCTCCCGGGGCGTTCGGGGACGTCTACAGCGACCGAGACCTCTGGGAACTCAAGACGAACACAAACAAGGGTAATCACCAAGTGTTCCAATGGTGACGTCCAAGTCTTGAGGACGGTCAAAAATGGGGTGTCTACAGTATGATGCAAAATTTCATTTTAATTTCTTTTTAGATACAATTAAACTTGGATTAACGTTAACTATGGGTCGGGGTTGTTACAGTCTTCCCCCCTTAAAGAGTTTGGTCCTCTAAACTCGAATTACCTTCGTTTCAGAAATACGTTGGGTCCAACGGAAACAAATCCTGATATCTCTTCATCATATCTTCTTCTGTTTCCCATGTAGCATAAGTTCCGCCGTGGTTTTGCCAATCAACCTTCATCTCGGGACATCAACAAACCTCAATCTCAGGAGATCGGGTTTTAGACTAGTTATAAAACCAGCTTCAAGCCATCCCAAAGACCTTCTGTCACTGCGGCTTCCGCATCTTCTACCCAAAAGTCGCAGGGAGAGGAATTCAGAGGCTAGAAGAGGAAAAACTGTGAATATGACACTTATTTTCCGTGTAGTGTTGAGGATGTGAAGGCCTTAGTTAAAGAATGGGTGTCAGACGAGGAACTGAAGTTACCTCGTATTGAAGAGCTTTTGCTGAAGAATGACCGTGAGGGCCCTAATTATTGTTTCTTCCACCGATCATTAGGACATTCTACAGAAAAGTGCCGGACACTTAAGAAGATCTTCAGAAAGAAAGTCAAAGCAGATGAGCTAGAGTTCAAAGAATAAGGGCCCTAGGATATCTTAGAAGACGTGGCTATGATTGCGTATGACGGCCACAACGCAAACAGCTGGTGAAAGCTTTCCAAATGACCTTGTAACTCTAGGGGCAAATGTCAACATTCCGTAGAATAAGTCTATTTATGACATTTACAATTTGCATTTACTACATTGTCCAAGAAGTTTTTTCTTTCTTTCTTAAGTTATGAAAAAATTTATTTCCTTCATATTGTGTATCTTCATTAGAAGTTATTTTTTTTTCTATATTATGTATCTTCATTGTGTTATGTTGCTTAAGACAGTTTTCAATTTTTGTTGCCACTTGTAGCTCTCCTTTTTCGCGCCCCCTTTCGGAGAGCTTGAATTGGTCCTATAGTTCGGACTCCTGTCACGGTTCTGAATCTAATCTCACAAAGTGCAATGTGAAACTGATAAACACCAAAGAGTCCAATTCGGCAAATCTTTTTGGAAAATCGATTTTGAATCAAATAATGCCAAAACTGGATTGCTTTTTCAGATTACATAGTCGCCACCTAAATATTTTTTATTTGGGAAATTTAGGAAACCCTGACTCGTGCCAAAGGCCACGTGTCTGTCATCACCAAAGTTGCCTCGGCTTGGGAACTTGGGTACAAGAGGGGAAGGTCCTGAAATGAGCACCCCTGCTCGCCTGATCAAAGATCGGCCTCTACTAATCATGATATGATGTTTTATATACCTCATGTGTTCTTATTCCGGTTATTAGCTAACTTTACTATGTGACGTACGTAAGCAAGTATAGACTATGTTGCAAGAATTGGAACAAATTCAATTCATGTTTGTTTTCAAAAATGGTTTGAAGTCGCCACCCTCAAGTGGGCTTAAAACATGATTTTGCCACTTCGTAAAGTGGGCTTAAAACTTACATCCATTGAATTGTTCCAATGCAAGCAACAAAGCCTTCATCCATAAGCATTCATGCAATTTAGCATTTGAGCACATAGCCTTATGGCAAGCATGCGAAACATGGCAATATGACAATCACACTCATGCAAGTATGCTAAAGCGTGAAAGCTTACAGAGTACTCCAAGCCAAAACAAAAAAAAAAATTAGTTAGAAAGATGCATGATCTTAACTATACAAGATGCCTAATGCAACACATGCAATAATGCAATTAATAGGCTCGGCTACTAATATGACATATGATTCAATTTGATAACATGCTGTTAAACACGTATTCAAAGAAGTGTATTGAAATGGCATTGCAGTTTGAACGATGCGCCGAGCCTCGGTGCATGCAAAACGAATAAATGGATGCAAACATGCAAGCATAAGGTATGCTAATTGAAAATGTCCCTAATCTAACCATCGAAAGCGGTTAAATAAAAAGGAGAAAGACGCGGGGTTGGAAGACATGCACACACACACGCACACTTATTACAACATTGTGCCCCCGTGAAGGAGGGTCCGAATAAAAGCTAAGCTAATCTAAGCTAAGCTAATCAAACTAATCTAATTAAACTAATTAGACTAATTATTACAAATCAAATGAATAACTAGCAAACTAATTACTAATTATTACAACACTTGAACTAATTAGTAACTAATTAATTAAATTACAAAGCCAATGTACATAAACTAATCATGCGAAATATTTAAACTACACTGCCAAAACTCTGCTTTGGGAAGTGGAGGATGCATGCACTCGGTTTTCGCCCCGAAAAGCCCTCCGGTTTTACACTTGAGAGGCTCTGTTTGCAGGGTTGAGTACACTTCAGAATCTTTCTGCTCCACTTTACCAAAAACTTGCTAAGGATTGCACCAGTGGCCTGTCGGCCATGGGAGGTTGCTGCCGGCCATCTACCGGCCAAAAATGTGCCTTGCCGGCTAAGAGTGAGCCACTGTCGGCCACCAATGAGCCATTACGGCCACTGATGCTCTGAGTCACCACACTGCAATAGAGCACAAACAGAGGAAAATAAAGGGTTTTCTAAGGGTTTATTTGTACTGTACCTCTCCTTATCATCTCAAAACCTCAAAGGAGTGGCACATCAAGCAATTTCATTACATAATGGCCAAAGATCCAAGTTGCACAATTTAAATAAATGCACAAATAAGACTCAAGACTACCACATTATCATGTGTGATCAAAGGCAATGGAGACCAAAGAGATTGGCTCATTTCATCATTTTGAGTATGAAATGCTCCAATCTTCCTTGTGTTTAATATAACGTTCGATTGAACACATGCGATGCAACACAACATGCTTATCTTGCTCAAATTTTACTTATCGCTTTTGTTTACTCATTTTAGTTACCGATCCATTCTTTAACCGGTTAAGTCCAAGGTGAGTGTCCTCTAATGGAAAGAGGGCTTAAACCACAAGTACCTTGAGCATGAAAGAGGTCTCATGCTGTTGGTAATGAACTCTCGAAGGAATTAAACCGTTAGGCCTGAGGGTCTTAATTCCACACTCAAGCCAACAAGAGGCTCAAAGCCACTTTCAAAACAAATGGAAGAGTGAAGAATAAAGGGAGATTGCAGAGATTTCAGTGCTGAAATGACATGCAAAATGATACTACAACATGCAAGCAACTCATGCAAATCATGTTTAAAAGCCAAAAACACCAAACTAGTGAAGATCAATACACTACGGTGTGCAATAAAAAGCTCCAAAGGTACAAGCACTTCAAAACAGTCCTAAAACAGCCTAAAATTAATCCTAAAACATGTTTGAAGTAAGCTAAAAATAGCTAGAATAAAAGGCCAAAACATAGTACAAGCTAAACTATTAAGCACAATTGCACTACAAGCATACAAAGCAAGCCTCAAAGGACCAAACCAGCTCAAAATAGAGCTTAAACATGTCAAAATAATAGTAAGAACATGATGAGATTAAGGTACAGAATGCTAGAAAATCATGCTCACATGTTAGGTTATTTAGGCTTGCAAACAAGACACAAGGAGGGGAGGCTAACCCCTCCCATTTTGGACCTCAAAACATGATTTTTATCACTGAAAATCTTCTGAGATTCAGTGGTTAAAAAGGCCAAAAAAAAGTTGATTTGAAAGCTTTGAAAGATGGCATTACAACTTAATAATCAAGTAACAAGAAGGGTGGACTACCCCTAACTCCAATCAAACCTCAAACCACCATTTTAGACCATGAAAACAGAGATTTTCAGAGGTCAAAACCAGCCTCAAAATAGTATGTAAAGATGGAAAAACAAGTATTTAAATTAAGCTTAAAACACAAGTATTCTACCTCTTGAAGACAAGATGCAATTTAGGCAACAAAAGCAAGCCAAACCAAGCTAATATCCTCCTCTAAACCTCAAAGAGGGCCTCAAGTAGCCTCAACACAATGGTGATCAAGTTTGATCAAGGGTTCATATGCAAGAGTGTAGAGAATTTAGGCTATAAGGCACAAAATATCAAGAGAGAGAGAGAGAGAGAGAGAGAGAATTTTTTTGTCTTCAAAATTTTCTAACCCCTCCACATGCAAGAGGGGGCTTCTATATATAGAGAATGCAAAATCCCCTCAAAAAGATCCAGCCACACACGTGTTGGAAGATGCCTCAATCGGTGCAAACAGCTGGCACAAAATATCAAAAAATATCTACTGATGCACTGGTGGCCGGCAGGCCAAGATCCATGGCCGGTAGGCCAACAACAACATCATGTTGAAAGGACCTAAACATGGTCCAAAAATGAGATAGAATTGATGCAGGGTTTGGAAAACTCAAACTTGTGGCGTTTCGCCACGGACTTCGAGCGCTCGACGAGCAATCAAACTCATCACTGGATATACCTGCAAGAACATCCAAGTCTTGAGGACTGTCAAAAATAGGGTGTCTACAATTGCCCCTCTTTGACAGAACTCAGGGTCACAAAGTGGCGTGAGTGAATGTCAAAGCCTTGAGATAACCCATTTTGACAAGGTCGCAAGACTTAGAGAAACATTCAAGATAACAATACATAGTGGCGCCCGCAGGCTGGGGCAAAATGCAAATGGTATGCACAATGCAAGAGCATAACTTATAATCATGCAACGAGGCTGTAATGAAGTATTTACATGCAAGTGTCATGCAAGGAAAATGCCACATTTTAAACAAACTGACGAGGTACAGCAATCTCATACATGAGAAGAAGTAAGCAAATAAACACGCCACGTGTGAGAATCACAAGCCAAACTGCATTTCATGCAGAAAGGATGTAAGAAAATTATGCAATCTTAACTGCGCCTCACGCAGGAAGGGCTAAGAGTGACTGTCGGGCACACCAGAGGTCTCAAACAAAATTCCGACGCACTGTACGCGTAAGGAAATGAGGGATGATGTGAACACTAGGACTCACCCACGTGTTTCTAAAGTGTAACGTCCTAACGCGTCGCACGCGAGAGGAGAAAAAGCAACGAGAACACCGGGACGCGCCCACGTGTCTCTAACTGAAAATGTCCTCATGCGTTGCACGCGAGAGAAGAAGAGGATGGTGCAAACACCGGGCGTACCCGAGTGTTTATAACTGAAAACATCCTAATGCGCCTGTAGACGTCCCCGAACGCCCTGAGAGGATGAGTCCTGTTCTGTTCGTTGTGGGTCTACTACAGTTCGGACTCAAATTGTCACGGTTCTTAATCTGAACCAAAGAGTCCAAGTCCGGCAAATCTTTTTGAGAAAAACAGATTTTTTTGAAAAGAAGTGCCAAACATGGACTGCTTTGCCAGATACAGAGTCGCCACCTAAATATTTTATTTTTGGGGAAATTTAGGAAACCCTGACTCGTTGCCTAAGGCCACGTGTCCGTCATCACCAAAGTTGCCTCGGCTCGGGAACTCTGAACCAAAGAGTCCAAGTCCGGCAAATCGTTTTGAGAAAAATAGATTTTTTTGAAAAGAAGTGTCAAACATGGACTGCTTTACCAGATACAGAGTCGCCACCTAAATATTTTATTTTTGGGGAAATTTAGGAAACCCTGACTCGTTGCCTAAGGCCACGTGTCCGTCATCACCAAAGTTGCCTCGGCTCGGGAACTTGGGTACGATTGGGGAAGTTCAGCTATGAGCACCCCTTCTCGCCCGATCAAAGATCGGCCTCTACTAACCATGATATCTTATTTTGAAAACATTACATGTTCTTATTCCGGTTATTAGCCTAGATTTACTATGTTATGCGCACAACAAACAAGTATAGACTGGGCCGCCTAAATTGGAACAAAATATTTCATGTTTGTTTGTTTGAAAATGGTTTGATAGTGCTACCCGCAAGTAGGCTAAGACATGAATTTTGCCACCCTCAAGTGGGCCTTAGAAAATATGGTTTTGCCACTTCCAAGTGGGCTTAAAACTCGCATTGAATGCATTATTCCAATTCAAATAACCCAACCTCCACCCACAGGCATTCAGGCAGTTATATCACATAAGTAGCTAGCCTCATGGTAATTATGCTATCATGGCAACATTCACACACATGTGGTATGCTAAAGCATAAAAAGCTTACCTAGTACTCCAAGTCAAAACATAAGCTAGTTAGTAATCATATGCATGATCCTAGTTCATGTTAAAAATGGCTAATGCAACACATGCAAAGATGCAATCTAGACAGGCTCGACTATTCTAAACATGGCACGTGAAATGCAACAGATAACATGTATTCAATTTGGGATTGAAATACAATGCAGTTAGCATGATGCGCCGAGCCCGGTGCATGCAAGACAAATGTATGAATGCACGCATGCATAGCATAAGGTATGCTAATTTAGATATGCCCTAATACTAACCATTGAAAGCAAGTAAATAAAAGGGAAGAAAGACGCGGGGTTGGAAGACATACACACACTCATGCACACTTATTACACAATTGCCCTCGCTCAGAGGGTCCGAATAAATATTACACAACCAAATGAATACTACTAAATTAATTATTGTAGAACTTCTAATTTGATTAACAAATGAAATGCAAAAGAAAGGTGGCCGCAGCCCTGCATCAGGACGCGTGAATGATGCATGCTCGATCCGCCTTGCCCGGAAACCCGTACCATGCCACTGTTGCCTCTGTTTACACTGCCTCACCCCTCTGAAAATTATGAAAGTCTCCAGAACTGCTTTGAGCTTCCTTTTGAGTACTGTAGAGTGCCACCGGCCAGAGCAAAAGGCCACCGGCCATGGGAATAAGGTTACCGGCCAAAGATGGTGTCATCGGCTGGGCATTGATGGCCGGTTGGCACTAAAGATGGCCGGTCGGCCATTGCTTCCTGTAGAATCTTGCAATTGACAGCAGCAGTGGGCAAGCAGTGTATGGCATGAAATTTTCAATCAAATGTGTGCATGGCCACTCTCCCTATCATGCTAAGGACTTAAGGGAGTGCGACTCTTGGTACTCGGGCCACCAGTCACGCATTTCGATGCATGATGGCCAAAGGTACCAAGTTTGCAACTTAATGTAAATGCATGCAACAAACAAATGAATGCTAACACCCTATCATGTTGAGATCAAGGGCATCGGCGACCGAGGATTGAGACGTGTTTCGTCACTTTAAGTACGAACACTCCTTAATTCTCATGCTTGGTTTGACACCCCAAACCAAGCAAAATGTAATGCAAGTATGCAATGTACCTCACATATGCAACATGGGTCAAATATGCAACATGAAGCTAAGTAAGCAAGGCATGCCAAATGCAATGCAAACTAAACATGCCAATGTGTAATGGACTAAAGCATGCAACATGTAATGTAGTAAACATGGACAAATATGCAATGGGACTAGCATGTGGCAACACATAATGAGCCAAATATGCAACAAACATATGACAAACATGTAATGGTGGACTTAAACCATAAAGGACAGACCTCAGCCTTGCCATAAACAGTGGCCAAAAGTGCCAAAAATGGTGGACAAGTGCTCATGCAAACATGCACACCAATGAGCCAAAAACCCAAGCATGGAAGGCTACTCTCAAGAACACTCAAAGGTGGTAAGTATGGACATTAAACACTCATGTTAACTTCTAAAAAAAAAATGTGAATGATGATACCAAATCATGCTAGGGAATAGATGCAAAATGAGCCATACATGGAGCATAGGATCATGTCTCTCCGAAGCATTGAAAGGATAACAAAATGCAAACATGCAAGCATAAAACGTGGATTGAAATGATGTAATAAGTGATTCCAAATCACTAAAATAGCCAAGATAGTGCATGCTAATGACTCACACACCCGATGCCAACATGCTAGAATGCAAAGGGGTTATACAAAGCATGAAATGCATGACCAAATCAACACCCAACAGACCTCAAGCATGGCAAAATATGACTAAAAGCTTCACAAAGTTAGGCAAAAATGTGCAAGCATGATGGTCTAATGGCAAGATGCATTTCTAGGCAAAATTGGGGAATACAAAGCAAGTGTATTAAGCATGAGAGGGGCCATTAATCCGACCAAAAACAGAGGCATATTATGACCTAATGACCCCTAAAAACCTCTGAAATGGAGCCAAAGACAACTAATCATGCATGCTACCTTCATGAGCCAAAAATGCAAACAAAAGAGAGACAAAGGGAGAGGGGTGTCCCTCCCCTATGCAAGATTTCAAACCCCCTTCTTCACCACTGAAAATCCACTGGATTTCAGTGGTGAGAAGGCCAATACACCAAAGTAACCAAAGCTTAACAATGGAGGCACAAAGAGGGTCAAACAAGGCCTTAGAGGGGGAGGTCGACCCCCAACACCAAAACAACCTTAATGAAGTATCTTAAGAATGCAAATACAAGACTTTTTTTTAGTTATACACAAAGTCTAAATCAGTAAGCAAGATAGGTTAAAGACTAGTGGAAGATTGGGAAATCTAAAGCAAAAGTGTTACCCTTGAAGAACACCTCAAGAACAGCAAGCTCAGGCCCCTTATTTTGATCAAAACCACCCCAAAACCTCAAGAACAAACTCTCAAAGCCTCCAAAGTCGAAGTATGGTGTAATAGTAGGTGACTTAGTGCAAAACTAAGGTCAAAACACACTTTTGGGGCCTCTAACACACACAAAATGGGAGAGAGAGGAAGATGTAGAGAGAGAAGGTGATATATATCAGAATATATATGTAAGCTTTGGTTTTTTTTACTTAACCCCTACAAATGAGAGGGGAGGTCCCCTTTATATAGACAATGAAAAAGGCTAAGCTTCCAAGGGAAGCCAACAAAGGGGTCAAGGCTTCCTAAAGAAGCCAAGGCAAAGGGGCCAAGGCTTCCTTAGGAAGCTGGGACAAGTGTCCAAGCTTCTTGAGGAAGCTAAGACAAAGGTCCAAGCTTCCTCAAGAAACTAGACCAAAAAGGTGTAAAAGGGGAAAAATAGCCACACTCGTGCATGGGGAGGAGGGTCCGTGCATTCCAGCTGGCACAACTGGCTTACACCATGCCTGAAAAAGGCAAAAATGTGGCACCGGCCAGAAAAGGAGGCCATCGGCCAAACAGATGGTTGGCCGACCACACTAAGTGCCGACCGGCCAATGGTATATTTCATCAATGGCCAGTAGCCTCAAAACACAATCGGTGGCCTCAAGCCATGGCCGTTGGGTATCAGGGGTAGCTATCAAGCTACTCTCTACCCTTAAGTGCAAAAATAAACAAGCCCTTGGTGTAAAACCAAGCACAGAACAAGCAAGTCAAGAGATCCTGAGGCAAGGCGCATAGCCAAGACCTCCGGGAACTCAAAACAAACACGAACATGGATGATCACCGAGTGTTCAAGCGGTGACGTCCAAGTCTTGAGGACGGTCAAAAATGGGGTGTCTACAGTGCCACACGCGAGAGGAGAAAGGGAGTGGTGTAAACACCAGAGAGTAGTATAAACATCGGAGCACGTCCCAATGTTTCTAACTAAAACACGGTGGTATAAGCATTGGAACACATTCTAAACGCTTCTAACCGAAGGGGGGTATAAACATCGGAGCATGGCCCAATATTTCTAACCAAAGCAAGGTATCAGTGTAAACATCGGGCGTACCAGAATGTTTCTAACCAACAAGGAGTGGTATAAGCATCGGAACACGTTCCAAACGCTTTTAACTGGAGGGGTGGTATAAACATTGGGAACATGTCCCAATGTTTCTAACCAACAAGGAGTGATGTAAACACCGGGGTACCCGAATGTTTCTAACCAACAAGGAGTTCGAGGGACCAGAATGATCTCACTTGGAATTCCTCTAAATGAACCGTATATACAATATCGTGCCTGCATAAGAAATAAACTTAACAGCTACAATGTAATAAGAATGCATGTTTCATGCGAGATGAATAACCGTGACACAATATTAGAGGTATGTTTTATGCACAACATGCAAGAAATAAAACAGAAGCATATTCTATGCGGCGCGAGCGAGAGCATGTTCTATGCAAAATAATCAACAATGCATATTCTATGCAAACATGGGGATGCATGTTCTATGCAACAATACAAAATGCATGTTCCATACAACGACAAAGAAATGCACATTCTATGTAACGACAAAAAGCGTGTTTGCTAAAGACAACTCAAAGGCAACTTCCGATTTACCTCTCGGGAGAGTTGCAATATGTTAAAAAGGATACACCTTGTTTATGTTGATGAGTGACGACCAACGCACACTGGAAACGTAATTCTGAGCTTCTGTGAAGACATTCTGAATCAAACACTGAACATCCCTTGCACTTCTTGGAATCCAGTGACACAAAACAGAGCCAGGAATGCAGTGGAAACTTGTGGAAACCTGCCGGCCACCAGGGGGGACTGCCGGCCACTGGTGTGCCCTGCCAGCCACCAGTGTACCCCTGCCGGCCATCGATGTGCCCCTGCCAGCCATCGATGGTAGATTTGGGCAATTTTGACTTTTCACATCTGGGTCTTTAAAAACAAAGCATGCCACTTCATTTCCACACAACTCCACATTCGAAATTCCTCCCTCTTGCTCTCTAGGTGCTCCTTCTCTCTAGATCCATGCTCCCTATGCGTTTTCCAACACCCTAAAAACATTTTCTTCGCTAAATCCTTCTAGTTCTCTTCACTTTGAACCGATTGGAATTTGATTTTGATGCTTCTTTCTTCATTTCCACCATTCTAGACTCATTCCCCTCGAGTTTTTCTCGAGGTTTGTACACTTTTCCCGACCTTGACTTTCTTTGACTTTGTCTCTCTCCTAGGGTTGACTTTTTCAAAGTTTTTTCCTATTCCTTCACTTTTCCTTATTTTTTACTCATCTTGCACCTATTTCAGATGGCGGATGATGTTCCACATGATGAGGCTCTCCTCGAGCTTCCTCTAGTAGATTTTGAGGCGGACTTTGAGGCCAAGCCGGAGCCATTACCGCTGAGCATACGCCCTTTTGATCCAGCGAGGTACTATTCTCAGATGCACATAGTACCCACCACAGAAGGCATCAAATCCTTTACTGACTTTGCTGAGGACGCGCCAGAGGACCTTCTACTGAGAGAGCCCACGTCTCATTTGTCGGCCATCGCCATAGAGGTACGAAAATTGTTTTTCTACAGTACTATCCTTAACTGTTTGCATTTCTTGTACTGTTTCGATCTGATCTCATGCACTGCCTTGATCTAACTGTAACTCATACATCACTGCTTTATATCCGACTATACTTTTCATTGTCTGATCTGATTGCATCTCATGCATTATCATAGGACGGGTCCCGCGTCTTCAGAGGCTATGGCACGATAAACGCTCGAGATTGGTATAGTGAGCTCCCAGCTGGAGTACGCGACATCATTAATGAGACAGGCTTTGGTATCTTCTGCTCTAGCTTGACTCGGGTCATAGCGAGTCGTCCTCTCTTAGGGGCTCGGGTGGAGAGATGGTGGGACACCACCAACTCCTTCCATTTCTCCACCACATGGGAGATAACGATGACCCCTTACGACTTTGCCATGATCACTGGCTTGGGCGTAGGGGGTGATCCAATCCCTTTCGACCCTGATATGGGGAAGTAGGAGGCAGCATGGGTCGCGTTACGTGGGGCACATCCATCGACACTCCGGGCAGGCATGGTCCGGTACAGCTAGTTTGAGGAGCAGTTCAATGGGACTAAGCTCGAGACGGTTGAGGAGACAGAGCAGTATGCTAGAGGCTTCCTCATGTTCATTTTTGGTACTACCTTGTTTTCGAATAGGTGGAATACCGTGGGCCTGTATCTGCTGAGCGCCTTGGTGGTGCTCCATCGAGCTCAGTTCTATGATTAGGGCGGAGCCGGCCTCACCACTTTGTACGGATATATGAGCTCGACTTCCCGCTGGAGTGGGAACTTGATTGGAGGCTACTGGCGGGTTTCGGAGGTACACGGCTTAGTTCTCCCTTTTTACTTTACATTTTTTGCTCAACATTTATTGCGTAACACTTATTCAACACATGTACTTTCTGCTTTGCATTTTCTGTATCTGCTCATACACTGTATGCTTTTTGTTTTGCATTTTCTGTATCTACTCATACATTGTATGCTTTCTGCTTTGCATTTTCTATATCTGCTCATACACTGTATGTTTTCTGCTTTACATTTTCTGTATCTGCTCATGCACTGTATTGATCGCATATCATCGCACTTTCCCTATAGCTATGGGTGTACGCGTATTTCCCGGCTCTCGCTGCAGAGCCTGTGGAGGAGGTTTCAATGACAGTCCCATTTTCTCGGGTATACGATAGCCAGCTCCGCCGTAGGACTCGGAAAAGCTTCATGTTTTTCCGCCAGTATTTTGATGTGGTCGCGGCGCATCAGGTAACCCAAGACAAAGTGCTCTTACTTTTCAACCATTTGAATCCACACATTAACAACTGATAGCGACTAATACTCTGTTTACTTTCTATTTTAGATCACATGGAAGCCTTGGGCTATGATACTGTCAGGGCTCTGAGCTCAATATGAAACAGCTCGGGTTATCACCCGCCATCACATTCTTCTCGAGGGCCCGATTTGCCGTGCCTGGTTCTTGGGCGAGTGCTTCGTGCGCCAGACTTTGGGCCTACCTGCCCCATTCATACAGATGGCACCTCTAGCGTCTATGAGAGTGACACATAGACTGTCTACCGACGAGGTGATTCAGTTCAAGGTAGGGTTGGAGGCAGAGTATTTCTGTATGGAGGGCGATTATGCGACCTTCATCCAAACACACCTGATGCCGCCTCTGACCAGCGTTCGTGGGGGCGAGGGAGTGAGAGCTCCTGCTGTGAGGGTGATACGCAGAGCGAACCGGGCGACCATAACCCATGGCAGAGGGATTCCCCAGGCAGAGCAGAGGACTGGTTGGCCGGAGCTTTCGACTGAGCTGACTGGTTGGCGGTACTCTGGAGAGGCTTATTAGATTCCGATCGAACCTCCGTTGGCTAGTCACAGATACGTCGGGATGCCTGATGTACCTCTGGTATGCACTACAATTTTCATTTCAGTTTTCATTCTTGCTTAGATACTCAGACATTCATTCATTCCAGACACTGATCATTTCAAATTGCATTTGCAGGCCTCCACAGAGTATGTTGAGGGGTTACTCGAGATGTTGGCCTCATTCGAGGGCATGATCTTGAGGAGGAAGGCAATACTCGACTTCCATGGCATTAAGGTAAAATTTTTCAGTTTTCTTGTATTTCGGTCATCATATCTCTGCTGACATACTGAAACTGGCATTTCAACTGAACACTTCTTCACCCAGCACTGATACACTGCGTGTATAGATCACATCTGATACATTACATTCTCGCATTGCATTCATACTCTGCATGTACCTATTCTACACATCACTCTTGCATCTGATACACATACTATGGCTAACATATACCAACTGCCTTTTCAAGTCCCACCTTTACCAACAATAGCAGTAACAGCAGCAGCAGCAGGACCTTCAGTACCTCCTCCAGCAGCAGGGAGGAGAGGGAGGTAGGCTTCATCACGCAGCAGAGGTAGAGCTAGGGGCATCTGTGATGAGAGTGGCCCTTCAGAGCCTATCCTGGACAATGATGATGACGAGATGAGTGAGGATGAGGAGGTAGCAAGTTTGCAGTCAGAGTCATCTGAGGACGAAGACGACGACGCTGGCTCAGATTCTACTAGTGGTGAGGCTGCGAAGGCCGAGGAGGGCTCCGATTCAGACTTTGATTCAGATTCAGACAGTGGCACCGATGGAGACAGTGCTACAAAGTCCGCTCTGCCGAGGAAGATGACGAAGAGGGCCTCTCGAGACTGAGATAGCTGGCACTAATCTTTCTATATTTTGACTCAGTTTCTTTTTGTTAGTAGTATTGACACTTTGTACAGTTCAAACGAGTTTTATTTCTTTAAAAACTTGTACTCTTTTGCAAAAAGTGACCATGATCGGAATGAAAACAGCTTTTGATGAAAAAGTGTTATATTTTACATTCTGAGCATCGTATAACATTACATAGCATAAGAGAGACTGATCTTGATTGAAAACTTGCACATTGTATTGGCACTTTCTTAATCAGGTAATGAACCGACCAATAACTAAAAAGACAAACAGAGTAAAACAACTCGATAAATAAAACAACAACTTGACACTCTAATCAGTGCAAATACAACTCGATAAGCAAAGCAAGGACTTGATAAACAACACAAATACAACTCAATAAACAAAACCAGACGAATATAACTCAAATAAACATGCTCAAGCCCAAAGAGACTCAAAACAAGACCATAAAAGACGTGAATAGCAGAATACAACTGCTGCATGCAACTAGATCTTCACAAAGGAGGACAATGGGCATAAAAGGGAGGCTGCCAGCCATGAGGGATAGCCTGCCAGGCATCTATTCCCTCTGCCGGCCGTCAATGTGCCCCTGCCGGCCATTAATGAGCCTTTGTCGGCCATCAATGATCCCTGTCGGCCATCAATGTGTAAAACCTCCGAAATGTTGACAACTGGCCTCCACTCACTGCCTTATCTTCTACAAATGCTCCAGCTTCGTGGTTTTTTCATTCCAACTCTGTTTTTTCCACAAATGGAGCCATTCTTTGCCCAAAAACTCTCAAATTGGATTGCAGCTTTAGATGGCTCAAAAAAACTGAATTTCTGAGATTTTAGGATAAATACACTATTACCGTTGAGTCGTACCCCACTGTGTTTTCCATTCCTCCATGCTGCAGCTAGGTGATGGAATCCGGTCACACATGTTTTCAGCTTTGGGGGACAAGAGATATGTCCGACAATTGAAGAATTCCAAGTTTTGATGGAATCCCGGCGTGATGAGGAAATCTTTTCCTAGTCCCGTTGTGGTCACATCCCAGCTCTAGGAAGAATGTGTGGGCTCACTTTACACGATCCCCGATCTTTGGTTCACAACGGGGAGTAGGGCTGAGCAAGTAATTCGTGAAATCTGTAATCCGATCCAATCCAGTCCAGTCCAATCTGATAGGTTTGGATTGGTTTTTTGAATCCGCGGTTCGGTTTCGGATTGAAGAATTAAAAATCCGTAGTCTACGGATTAGTTCCGGATTGAACCCTACGGTTCCGGATTGGAACCGATCCGGACCGTATACAAATAGTCTATATTTTTATTATACATCCTCCCCCATAGTATCTTCTCTTATTCCATATAAAACATAAACTCAAACCTAAACCTGCATAATATCTTCTCTTCTCTTATTCTATATAAAATCTAAACTCAAACCTAAAACCGTATAATATCTTCTTTTATTACTCTTGTTTGTTGGTTTTTAGTTTTAATTTGTAATGGTTTAAATACTTATAGTGAAACCAATTTTCTTATGGTTGTTTAAATTTTAGAACAGTATGTCGCTATTATAGAAAAATATGTTGCTATTGTGGAACTAATATAGCACTATGTTTATATTTTTATAAAATTAAAGTGTTATAGATATATTTTTGCTATTTAATTATATGAATCTGTGGTCCTAAACCGATCCAATCTGTATTTAAATGGATTGGTTCGGATTGGTTCCATGATTTAAACGGATTGGATTGGTTTCAATTTTTTAGGAACCGTAGATAACGGATTGGTCCTGGTTTTATCCCAATTCGGTCCAATCTGAACCATGCTCACCCCTAACAGGGAGTTGGATATTCCCAGTTTGATTCATCGATTTTTTTATGTCGGCAACCGCGGCGATCGTCTTTGGCAAGGTTTTCGACAACATGCCCTTTGATTGTGTATGTTGGCTCATTTTCTTCTTGCCCCTGGCTTTAGAGGGTCTAGCATTCACTTGATTGAAGTGGCTCAAGGCTTGAAAGAGGGCAAGAGCTGCATTGGCTTGACACTAGCTGAGACTTTGATGGGCTTGGATGCTTTCTATCGCCGGGAGACAACCAAGTTCGTAGGAAGTCCACTACTTTTGCAGGTAATGTTTCCCACCCTTCTCACATGTGTTTCTCACATCACTCGGCCCTCAAGCTCTGTTTTTCTCTCAAAACCTTTTTCTCACTTTTCTCTCCACATACATCTCTCTATTCTTTAATCTCTCTTATTTTTTATCCCTTCCCAGATATGGCTCATGGACAGGTTGAAGATAGTGGACTCTTGCCCTGTATATTCAGCACAAGGCTATTTCTTTCGCCAACGGCTAGTTAATTTCCCTAATGAGGGGTGGTGGTGCCATTGGATGTGCAACCGGTCTGCTATTGACATTGCTTGGCATTGTCCCTGGTCTGATCTATTCGAGATGAGCTACAACATGTCTCGACAACCTGGCATTCAGCTGATTGGCTTGACATACTATGTCTTCTATTTTCTCTTCTGGTTCAGGCGTCAATTTGGACATGACCAGACTTGCCCAGAAGAAGGGGTTGAGTACCCGGCTTCATTTTCGATCCGAGGTTCACAACTAACTCAATATCCCACTGCCTGGAGGACAAGAGAACTTCTGGCTCTTGCTCCCAATTTCAGTTGCGCCCTTTCTGGTGAATGCACAGCTTGGCTTGAAGATGAGGCGCAAACTGGGCCTATTGTAGCATCTGAAGCTTCTACAAGCTCTGAGAGGGGACGCAGGAACACCTGACTCATCTGTGCCCCAAGTTTATTGCTTTGATCTAACTTTCAAGTTTTCCTTTTGAATGTAATAAAAAATAACTTTGACTTGTATCGAGAGTTGGAGAACTTTGTATTGAAATCAATGAAATTGAAGGTTGTGGGCACTGGAAATTTTCCTTTTGGTCCAAAAATGGTCTAAGTTGTAAAAAGATTAATTTGAACAAAATCAACTTTTATTAAAACTTTTCAAAACCATTTTCGATAAGGAACACAACTGGACACACCCAGAATCTATCCTCGAGATGTACAATCCCAAATCCAGCAAATGAAAAGTTGCCCCTTGTCTGAGTAGCACTACACTGCTCTGTAACCAGCTCTCATAGTGAAGATCACAACCGAACTCTTGGATGCAGAAAAGACAAAGATGACCAGAACAATCTCATGGACACAGTTGATTTGGAAGTGTTTATGGATGGACTTTAGAATGAAGTTGCCTACGTATCCCAAAGGTAGGAATCAAGCTTTACGTAGCTCGGTTCGGGTTCACTCGTGTATTAACACTCTCCTTTTGCACTCTAACTTTTGCAAGGCTGCCATTTCTGAGTTTTCAACCATGCAAGCTCAGTTTTTCTCTTATCTAATTTTTTATGCTCTAACTTTTGCCTAAGCCGCCCTTTCGGGTTTTCGGCCTAGCGAGCCTCTCAAGGGTAATATTTTTTCAACTTGTCCATGTTGATTGGTTAGAATTCAAGGCCATCTAGGTCCATAAGAATGACGGCTCCACCCGACCAGATTGATTTGATGATGTAAGGACCAGTCCAATTAGGTCTGAATTTACCCCTAGGATCATGGATGGGAGCTCGATTGTCTTTGAGCACCAAATCCTACTTTTTCAGATTCCTGAACTTAACTTTCTTGTTGAAAGCCCTGGCGATTCTGGGTTGATAACTTTGGATGTGGTGTAGTGTTTTCAACCTCCTCTCGTCGAACAACATTAGTTCCTTGAATCTACTCTGCTACCAATCCACTTCTGCTATCTGGCACTCAGCCATAACCCGTAGTGACGGAACTTCAACTTCAATCGGCAGAACAGCCTCCATCCCATAAACCAGAGAATACGGAGTTGCCCCAGTAGATGTCCGAATTGATGTCCTATAGCCCCAAAGAGCAAATGACAGTTTGTTTGGCCAGTCCCTGTAGGTTTCCACCATCTTTTGTAGAATGTGTTTGATGTTCTTGTTGGCGGCCTCAACAGCTCCGTTGGTTTGCGGCCGATATGTGGATGACTTATGAAAAGCCACGTTGTATTTCTCCAATAAGTCGATCACTTCTTTCTTAAAATGGGAACCATTGTCCGAGATGATCTCATTCGGGACCCCATAGCGATAGATGATGTTATTCCTGATAAACTTGGCTACATGTGACGCTTTCAGCACTACGTAGGATTGGGCCTCGACACACTTCATAAAATAGTCTATTGCCACCAGGATATACTTATGCCCATTTGACCCCTTCGGAGTAACTGCCCCAATAACATCAATTCCCTAGACTAAAAATGGCCAAGGTGAAATCATGTTGTACAGCTTCGACGGCGGGATATTCATGCGATTTGCATGAATTCGGCATTTGTGGCATCGCCGAACAAAACCAATACAATCCTCCTCCATGGTTGACCAGTAGTAACCTTGCCTGAGAATCTTCTGAGCTAGCATCACTCCGCTCATGTGCAATCTACACTCTCCTCCGTGGATGGCCTCCATTAAACGGTTTGACTCTTCTGCATCAACACACAGCTTGTGCATTCCCAGATGGCCTCGTTTGTACAATTTACCCCTGAAGATGATAAACTGAGCAGCCATTCGCCATATTACCCTTTTATCTTGGGCATTTGCCCTAGTGGATAAGCCTCATTTTCCAAAAAGTTCCAGATATCATGATACCAGGGGTTTTGATCTTGTACTTCATCTATCACGGCAATCAACTCGTAGGCCGACACATATCTCTGTTCAATAATGATCGGATGCATCTGGACTCCCAAAGGGATGTCTATCATGAAAGATAGAATTGATAAAGCGTTAGCGAACCAGTTGTTCTCTCTTAACAAATGCGTGAAGGTTAGCTTCTCAAACCTGGGGATCAGAACGTCCAAGGTTTGGTGATAGATTTTCATAATTTCTTCTTTAACCTTCCGGTCTCCTTTCGCTTGAGACACAACCAGGTTTGAGTCCCCAATGACGTCCAACCATTTTGCCTTTAGTTCTAGGGCGGCTTCCAAGCCAACGATACATGCCTCGTATTCTGCCTCGTTGTTTGATACCTTGAACTGGAGTTTCAAAGCCAAATGTATGTGAGAATTGTCGGGTGCTATCAGCAACACCCCTATTCCATAACCGTACTGGTTAGACGCTCCGTCAAAGTACATAGTCCAAATCTCTTCTTCGACCTGCAGAATGGCTTCATCTGGAAACAAATACTCTACTGCTTCATCCCCCTCCACTAGGTGATCGGCTAGGAACTCCGCTACCACTCTCCCCTTGATAGACTTACGAGAAATGTACTTCAAATCAAATTCGGAAAAAAGAAGCAACCAACGGGCCAGCCTACTCATAAGCGCTGGTTTCTCGAAGAGATATTTGATGGGATCTAATCTCGAAACCAGAATTACGGAGTGAGCTAACAGGTAGTGCCTCAACTTCCTGGTAGCCCATACCAAGGCCAAGCAAGCCTTCTCCAGCGGGGTGTAACGGGTCTCATATTCCAGCATCTTCTTGCTCAGGAAATAGATGGCTTTTTTCACTTTATCCTCAGATTCCTGTGCAAGCATGCAGCCCATTGTCGTGTCGGTTATTGACAGAGAGAAAATCAACGGCTTCCCCGGCTCTAGCGGTGACAACACGGACGGGTTCTGTAGATACTGCTTGATCTGCTCAAAAGCAACCTGGCATCGGTCATCCCATTAGAACTTCTTTCCTTTCTTCAAGAGACCAAATAGTGGTTCACAAGTCAAAGTTAATTTTGCAATAAACCGTCTTATGAATTGCACTTTACCTAGAAAGCCTCGCACATCCTTTTCAGTCTTTGGTGGTGACATTTCTAGTATGGCCTTGATTTTGGAAGGATCGACCTGAATGCCCCTTTGTGTGATCAAGAACCCCAGTATTTTCCCTACTGTGACACCGAAAGTGCACTTTTGTGGATTCAGTCGCAACCGGTATTCTCTGATCCGTTGGAAAAATTTCTTCAAGGCGGTGTAGTGGCCCTCTCTTTCTTTGGACTTGACAATCATGTCGTCCACGTACACCTCAACCTCTTTGTGGATCATATCATACAAGATAGTGGTTGCAGCCCGTTGATAAGTAGCCCCAGTATTTTTCAAACCGAACGGCATCACCTTATAGCAGTAGGTTCCCCACGATGTGGTGAAGGCAGTCTTCTCCCTATCCTTGGGTGCCATCAAGATCTGGTTGTACCTGAAAAACCTATTCATAAAGGAGAGCAATGCATAGCCTGCAGTGAAGTCCACCAATTCGTCGATGTGCGATAGAGGAAAGTCGTCATTCGGACTAGCTTTGTTCAGATCTCTGAAATCCACACACACCCGAATTCTACCATCTTTCTTTGGCACCGAAACAATGTTGGCCAACCAAGTAGGATACTCAGATACTAGCAAGAACCCTGCGTCTATCTGCTTGGTGACCTCTTCTTTAATCTTCAAAGCCTAATCTGGGTGTATTCTCCGAAGCTTCTGCTTGACGGATCGTGCCTCAGGGTTAAGAGGGATCTGGTGCTGTACAATCTCAGGATCGATTCCAGACATGTCTTTGTAGGGCCACGCGAAAACATCTTTGAAATCTTTTAATAAAGCGACTAAGCGCTCGCGTTCCTCCGAAGACAACGTGGACCCGATCTGGACCAGATGCGGATCCTTCTCAGTACCCACATTAATTACAACGATTTCATCAACAAGGGGTTTTACAAACCTCTAATTCTCTTGATCAATCAAATGTTTTATAACCAGAGGAATTCCTTCCTCATCGTTTTTATCAAAATTTTGAAAGTCATGATCAATGCAATATACAAGTGGCACAGAAAAGTACTTAGAAACAGTAGTGGTACCATTCTCATTCACAACTTCCAGCTCGTCCAATTCTTCGGTTACAACCGACTCAAAAGAAAAGGAAAAAGACGACCTGGACAAAACAACGGCATCCGGGTTATCAACCCCAGGAATATCGGACTCCGACTCAAAAAAACTAGAATCTGATTCCGACTCCACAGACTTTATGGGATCAGATTCTGGTTCATTACCTGATTCAGAACTGCTGGACAAAAAGCCCTTCTCAAATTGCCAAACGAGAGAGGGTGTGATAGATGCATCCAGAATACCACCAGAAGGGTCCGATTGATCTCCAATCACGGAAACAGTGAAGTCATCCCCCAAGCTCTCTGGTTTGATCTGAGGATCCGGAAGGAGACAGGCCAGCGCTACTCCTATTTCGAGTTCACTGCCATTAGACTCATCCTTTGTACTCTATTCAGCCTCAGCTAGTAAGTCAGTCTGTTCTTCTGCAACTCCATCCCCTTGCAACTGTAGGTCAAAGAAAATTTCAAAGCCTGGCAAACACCGCTTTTCAGAGTTCAGCCATGGCTCAAGAAAGCCGCAAAATGAGAAATCTTCCCCCTCTCGGACAAAGCGGCTGTAGACACCCCATTTTTGACCGACCTTAAGACTCAGACGTCATCGATTGAGCGCTCGGTGATGGTGCATGTTGTGCTCGTTCTGAGGTTACGGAGTCTCGGCTGAGAGCCTTGCCTCCGGACTTCGGGACTCTTTTATGCTTTGCTTCGGTTTGCGAACCAGGTTCTGTTTTCTCTTCCCGAAGGGAGGGAGAGGTCTCGTAGACCATCTCTCTGTGGCCGTAGGCTACTTTTCATGGTCGTAGACCACTGTTCCTATTTGGAGACCAATTTTTGGTTTTCAGAGCCGTCGACCGTGCGCCTCGGTTCAGGACCGCTTAACTTTCTCCGTTTGTTCCAGTTTTTGGCACACACCTTGTTTCCTCTCTCTAGAGGGACATTGTGGCCCGAGAGACCACCTTCGTGGTCGCACACCACTTTCGATGCTTAACAGTCAGTTTTCCGAGCACCCGGCTGCGCGTTTTGGCCCCCGAACCCTCGTTTTGCATCCGTCTTGGTTCATTTTTGGCATGGACCCTATTTTCATTGTTTGGAAGGTGGTACAAGGGTGGGAGACCACCTTTTCTCCTTGGAGACCACTTTTCTCCCGCCAGCCGATTTTCTTGTCAGATAACTAGTCTCCCTCATTTTTGGGCCACAATTGCTGGTCTCCCACCACACCACTAGCTTGCATTCAGTTGGGAGACCACCAAATGGGCTGGCCAACCACCTTTCTTTGAGTTGACCCTTTTGAACTAGTCGGCCGACCAGGGGAAGTGGTTGGCTGACCACTTAAACTGGTCAGCCTGTCTCCCTCAGTCTTGTCTCAGTGAGTTGATTCCAGCTGTGCCAGCTGGGAGGCACAGACTGGATCCTCCATGTGTATGGAGGATCTTCTACCTTGGTTTGAAGCGTCTTGGAGAAGCTTTAGTCCCTCTTGTCTATAAAGGAAGGCCTCCTCTTCCTTTGCAAAGGTTCAGATTTTGTTAGAAGGCATACCATACATCTCTCCATATATCTCTACACTTTGGCTCAAAAGTTGCTTGGTTCTTGGCCTATTGCACACCACCTCCTAGCCTAACACCTCCACTATTGCTTTGAGGTCCTTGGAGGCCATTTTCAGAGGTTGAAGGTCTGAGTTTTTGGCCTCAAAGTTGCTGTCTTGCTGAGCTTCAAGGGTAACACACCATTTCCCTCTTTCTAGCATTATTTTGATCCATCTCTTAGCCTTATTTTCAAGCATATTTGAGCTTCGGTGTAAATTGAAAAAATTCTTTTTTTTGAGGTCCTTTTCATGTTTTTTTAAGGTCACTTTGTTGTTGGGGGTCATCTACCCCCTTGCATGCTTCATTTTACCTTGTTTTGAGCCATGCCTTAGAGCATTTGTGTTGGCCTTTGTTTGGCCTTTTATCCACTGAAATCCAGTGGATTTCAGTGGCTAGCATGTTGTTTTGAGTGCCAAAATCAGAGAGGGGTGATCCTCTCTCTCCTTGTTTTGTTTTCTAGCATTTTTGGCCTTACAAAGGAGCCCTTATTTGCATGCCTCCAAGCCTTGTTTCAGGCCCTTTTCTGTGACTTTTAGGGCCTGCCTAGGCTCTGTCCAGAGTTGGTTTTGTCACCTTGGGTGTGTCCCTTGCATGTGTAGAATAACCCCTCTTATAGCTTATCAAAGGAGCATGTCATTCTTGCATGTGTTGATCACTTTTCAGTGGGTTTTTGGGCATTATTTGAAATTTCATACCTCTGTATATTTTCTGGTTTAGTGGCCTCTTGAATGCTTCACATACTTGTAGTGTAAACCATGCTCACTAGCTTACATTGCATGTTGTCTTGACCTTTGATTCTAGCATATTTTGGCCATGTTCTAAACTGGTTTTATTCATGATTTGGGCTACCTTAGCTCTGTTTTGAGGTCCCATGGTCGAATGATGCTTGCCATGTTTGCTTGTAGTGTAATAGCCATGCCCAGCTTTGGGTTTTGAAGCCTATTGCATGCTTATATTGAGGTGTTTGCATGTTTTAGTATCATTGTCTATGATATTTTAGAGCTTATTCATTCGCCATCTTCCCATGTTTATCACTCTTTGAGCGCATTTGAGAGTTGTGCTTGTATGCCCCGTTTATGAACCATTGCATGAGCTTCATTTTTGCGCACTTCAAGACATCATCTTAGCCCATTTTGCCACTATTTTGGGCCTGCATAGGGACTTTTTGGGGCTGGTTTGGTCATTTGAGTATTGCTTTGCATGCCTATAATGTAATCCACTTCACTAGTTTCGGTATTTGGGTCATCTAGCATGCATTATGTGAGGTGTTTGCATGATTCGGGACCATCTTGCATGTCATTTCAGAGCTAAAAAATATATGATTGTATGCCATATTTCATGTTTACCATGCTTTGGTGGAGTTGCACTTTGTGCCTTAGGTTTGGTCCCTTGCATTTGTGCATGTTCGCATGTGTGTTGTTCATTTTCATCATGTATGGCCACTAATTTGAGTGTGGCTGAGGCCCACTCATTTTAGTTTAAGTCCATCTTGCATTATGTATGCCATATTCATGTTGTCGCATGCTTGATCGTCGCATTCTGTATGCCTTTCTCATGTCTTCGTGCATGTCCATCTTCGTATGTGCATTGCGTATGCCATATAGTTCATGTGCATTGAGTATGCCATTCGTAGTTCATAGCATTGTGTATGCTAGTTGCATGTTTGCATATCATCCCTCGCATGCTAGCATAATTAGGTTGCATTGCGTTTAGGGTTGCATGCTAGTCGTATTGTGTATGCCATGTGTATTGCATTGTGCTTGGAATAGGGTTTAGTCCAAACATGGGAAACAAGCGACGTTTCGTACTCCAAGTGATGAAACGTGCCTCGATTCTCGGTCGCCAGCACTCCGGATTACTCATGATGAAGTTTAGGCATCGTTGTGTTTATATCTGCATTCATTTTACATCAAGTCGTGCAATCTGACTCCTCAGCCATCATGCATCGAGATGCGTGATTGGTGGCACGAGGATCGAGGTATACACTCCCTGGAGCTTGTGTAATGATGGGGAGGGTGGCCATGCACACATATGTTGAAAATACTTTGCCATGCCCCTTTCTCGCTCTATGTTGCAGCAAATTGGAAACCAGCAGTAAAAACTGGTCAGCAGCCTTCTGGAGCTTTGTACAGTGTTCTGGGGCCAGTTGTAAACAGAGGCAAATCGGGGCATCGCGATGGATTTCCCGACGAGGCGACTCAAGCATGCATGCATCCCTTATCATTCGAAGCAGAGCTGAGGCAGGCCATCATATGTAGTTTGCATGCTAGTTCATTTGCTTATTTAGTTAAATTGTTAATTAGCTAATGTTGTGTAATAATTAGCTTGATTAGCTTAGATTAGCTAGTTGGTTATGTATTATTCATTCGGACCCTCCGAGAGAGGGCAATGTTGTAATAAGTGTGTGTGTGTGTGATGTATGTCTTCCAACCCCACGTCTTTGTCCTTTTAATTTACCAGCTTATGATGGTTAGTTTTAGGGCATGTTTCAATTAGCATCTATATGTTCGCATGTTTGCATTCATTCATCCGTATTGCATGCACCGGGCTCGGCGCATCATGCTAACTGCATTGTATTTCAATTCCAAGTTGAATACATGTATCGATTGCTGCATCTCATATGCCATCTTAGAATAGCCGACCCTATTGTAGTTGCATTTTTGCATGTGTTGCATTAGGCATTCTTAGCATAGTTAGGATTCATGCATGATTTCTAATTAGCTTCTTTCTTTGGCTCGGAGTACTCGGTAAGTGTTTATGCTTTAGCATCCTTGCATGTGTATGAGTGACTGCCATAATAGCATGCTTACCATGAGGCTATGTGCTTATGTGATATAATTGCCTGAATGCCTATGGGTGAAGGTTGGATTATTTGAATTGGAACAATTCATTGATTGCGAGTTTTAAGCCCACTTGAGAGTGGAAAATCACCATATTTTCTTAAGCCCACTTGAGGGTGACAAAACCCCATCTTAGCCTACTTGCGAGTAGCACCATCAAACCATCTTTCAAATAAACAAACATAAAATGTTTTGTTCCAACTCAAACGATCCAGCCTATACTTGTATGTTGTGTACATCACATAGTAATTCTAGGCTAATAATCGGAATAAGAGCACATAATGTTTTCAAAACTCGATATCATGTTTAGTAGAGGCCGGTCTTTGATCGGGCGAGCGGGGGTGCTCACGAAGTGACCTTCCCCAATCGTATCCAAGTTCCTGAGCCGAGGCAACTTTGGTGATGACAGACACGTGGCCTTAGGCACGAGTCAGGGTTTCCTAAATTCTCTCAAAATAAAATATTTAGGTGGCGACTCTGTATCTGGCAAAGCAGTCCATGTTTGGCACTTCTTTCTAAAAATTAATTTTTCAAAACGATTTGTCGGATTTGGACTCTTTGATGATTCATCGGTCTTGCATTACACACCGTGAGATTAGATACAGGACCGTGACATTGAGTCCAAACTGTAGTAAGCCCCAATGAACAAAACGAGATTTCCTCTCGGGACGTTCGGGGACGTCTACAGCGACCGTTCTGGGTTTATTGAATGGGTCTATGCACCAACTCATAGTGCTTCCCACTTTGCTTAGCTTTGGCTCTTCCTGCCATTTCCTTCCCTTTTCTTACATGTTCCTCTTTGGTAGGCGTGTAACCTATGCCGAAGGTATGAGGGTTATGTGGCACTTCGGCCAATGCAGCAACGCCCTTCCGGTCGCTTCTTTCCAATCTCATTCCGGGTACATGTTTCAGCTTATTTTATGAGGTAGACGGATTGAACACTGACATATAATTCCTCATCAACAGCCAAGATGTCTTGCACTACCCGGGCCTTGGCCAAGGTGAATCCAGACAAAAAGACATCCTCCTCGCCGTGTACAATTTCCAATACCGGTGTAGTGACTTCCGGTGGAGGATATATGGAAGAATTTCCAAAAACAATAGCTACCCCCTTCCTATGGGGGGACTTCAACATCTGATGCAGAGTAAAAGAGACAGCTTTTACTTGGTGCAGCCACGGCCGTCCAAAGAGTAAGTTAAAAGTGACCGGGACATCCAGGACGTGAAACTCAATACCCTGTCGCGTCGGGCCAACCTGCGTTTTGATTTGAACTGTCTCCATCACTTCCCAGCTTGTATTATCATAAGCCCGAATCACTTGGGCCGTTGGTGCAAAGGCTGTTAGCTTCAAGCCAATAACATATGCTGTGCGTGACAGACATACATTAATTGTAGACCCGGTATCAACCAAGACGACTGGTATCCACTTCTCTTTACATTCAACAGAGATGTATAGTGGTTTGTTATGTTCAGAGCCCTCAGGCGGCAATTCATTATCTATAAAGGTCAAAGTCGGTGAAGCGCCTCCCGGGAAGACCAATCCCACTAATTGCTGGGGGTTTTCTCGATAGAGAGCTTAGCCTTATTTATTGCTGATAGGACGGCTTGTTTGTGCACCCATGAAGCCATGAGCAAACCCCAGATGGATATGTCCGCTGCCGCCACGGCCGTCCAAAGAGTAAGTTAAAAGTGACCGGGACATCCAGGACGTGAAACTCAATACCCTGTCGCGTCGGGCCAACCTACGTTCTGATTTGAACTGTCTCCATCACTTCCCAGCTTGTATTATCATAAGCCCGAATCACTTGGGCCGTTGGTGCAAAGTCTGTTAGCTTCAAGCCAATAGCATATGCTGTGCGTGACGGACATACATTAATTGTAGACCCGGTATCAACCAAGACGACTGGTATCCACTTCTCTTTACATTCAACAGAGATGTATAGTGGTTTGTTATGTTCAGAGCCCTCAGGCGGCAATTCATTATCTATAAAGGTCAAAGTCGGTGAAGCGCCTCCCGGGAAGACCAATCCCACTAATTGCTGGGGGGTTTTCTCGATAGAGAGCTTAGCCTTATTTATTGCTGATAGGACGGCTTGTTTGTGCACCCATGAAGCCATGAGCAAACCCCAGATGGATATGTCCGCCTAAATCTTTTTCAGCTGCTTCAATACAGTTTCCTCCTTCAACAGTTTATCCTTCTGTTTCTTAGCTTCCTTATCATTACCTGATGCTTCTGGTTGATCCAAGTGTGGGGGTTTAAAATACCGCCCGCTCCGAGTCATGTGATCGACGTTTTCAGAATACCATGTATCATCCTGCAGATTCTGTCCCCAATCTTTGTCCGTATGGGCAAGATGCAAATCATCTTCTTCCCACCACATTCCTCCGGCAACCAACAAGCAACTGTCCGGTTCCATCGTAAATATTTCCACATCTGCATCACAGTCAATCCTCGCAAGGCCTTTGGCTTTTCTAGCCTTCTGATCATTCTCAATTATTTCGTGCTCGAACCACTTTAGCGTGGCCTCCTGTTCTGTATTGGTTGTACAAATGCTACCCAATTCTTGAGCAAAATTCTTAGTACCAGTGCTCTCCGGCAACTTTCCCTTGCCGCCAACCGCTTCGGCCGTTGCAGCAATTCCCGTTTCCAGCTATTCCTGATTTGGTTGAGCCCCCTCATCAACATTCGATTCATCACTGAGCCACCTCGTATTATCCATTGATCTGTTCATATCAAACTAGCCAATCTGTACACTTCCTAGATCTTGTTCATCGAAAAACTGCAGATTACTGATGTCCTCCTTGAGTTGATCAGCTAAGTCATCCAGTCCCTGGCTTGGTCCGTCCTCTCGGACTACATTAACCTCCATTCCCATCGGCAATTCCACCCCTGGTCTGGCCTGATTAGTTGGCGCAATGTAGCGGCACGGGTTATATTCCTCTTCAGTTAAGCTCACGGAGCCCTCAGGCATGCCTTCTTTTACTACAGCCACCACCACAGGTTCGGGTTGGGATATGAACGCGCTCATCATGCACAAGTCTGTGCTTTCTGGGATGAACAACACCGGCTTAGGTAGGTGAGAGGGGGTGATGTATATACTGGGGTCGTATGGGACGGCCAGTGTTTGGATAAGATTTACTTGCCTGGGTGGTGGGGGTTAGTTATGTGGTGGAAGAGGATTTGTAGTGACATTAGGCTTTTGAGGAGGCGCTATCATGTTCATGCTGTTGGTGAAAGGCCCAGTATTTGGCTAGGTTGTGTGTAGGAGGGAGGAGATTAGGCAATGTGCGCGGCTCTAGGGGCTTCAGATGCCCTTTTCTGATCAAGACCCTCAAGGCCGCAGATAGAGACATATAGAGTGGGGTGAAAACCCTCTAGCCTCAGGGTTAGTGCTTTGCAGGTTGTGAGGTAGTTTCGGATGTACCGGCAAAAGGGGTAACAATATTCGATGTGGTGGTGACCATACCAACATTAAAGGTCCTTTCAGCTCCATTACTACTCGTAGCCGCATTGGAACTTCGTATAAAAGCCCTCTTAGGCTGCTCTTTCTCATGGTCTATCAGACCTTGTTTTATCGCATCCTCTATCTCCACCCCTATCTCATGGAGGTCAGCAAATGTAGGCAGAGGTAAGACTATCATCTTCTGTAGCAGCCTCGGTTGCAAATTACGGACGACCATTCTGATTTGGTCCTTTTCAGGTGGCTGAGTGGTCATCATGGAGGCCTTGGCCCTCCACCAAGTGACAAAATTAGAGAAGCCCTCCTTCGGCTCTTGACGAGTTTCTTCGAGATCACAAGTTGTGACCTCGATTTGAGTGTTATAGGAGTATTAAGCGATAAAGGCCTCAGCCATCTCTTCCCAGCTCCTCTTCACAGAATCTTCTAACTTGGCATACCAAATGGCCGAAATACCCGATAGGGTTCGACCAAAGAGGGATAACTTCTGCAGTCTAGTTAGGCCCATTGGCCGCAAAATGTCCGAAAATAGCCGCAAGTGGACCATGGGATCTCCCGAGCCTTCAAAGCGGTCTATATGTGGCATTTTAAACCTATCTAGCAAGGTCACCACTGCATCAGTATAGCCATCCTCTATATCTGGGATCAAATTGACACCCTGAGCTAGTTTGAAAAAGCTTCTCAAGCTTGCTCACTTTTAGTGCGATAGGGTCGACCTCAAACTCAAAGGTGCCTCCGTTAGGTAAACCGGTGCTTTGGAAGTCTGGGGTGGAACTGGCTCTGGCGGAATGTCCGTATTTTCCTGGACATTAGTTGTAACCCTGGGTATTGGAACCCTGACTGGGGGTGGTTGTGAAGCAGAAGCTGCTGCTTATTCTGGTTGTTGTTGATGTTGAAGCCTAGTGATTAAATCAGCCTGCTGGGCTGCAATTTCCGCTTGGCGGGTGGTGACTTCCGCTTGGTGAGCAGTGTCCAGCTGCATTACCTCAATGGTCTGTTGAAGCTGAAACAACATATCATCCATGTTGTCTACGGGGTGTTGATCTATCAGAACTGGTGTGTAATCTCTTTCTAAAGTGGAAGCAGATAACTGGGTTCGACTGAGCACATGTGAAGTAGTCAGTAACTGCTGAATTGGCAACTGCTGATCCAACCGGTGAGCTATGCCTAACTCTCCTCCGTCTGGTAACCGGGGGTAACGAAGCAAACACTAGTTGTCCTCCAATAAGATCCTTAGATCGGTAAATCCTCCTAACTCTGGTCCAGAGTACTCGGGGGGTAACTGCCTCGTCTAAAGCAATTGTGAAACACTACCTTGTAAAAAGAAAAATAAAGTAAAAGAAACAAAATCAGAAAACGCACAGCACCTTGGCTTAGACAAGGACAACACACAATTGAAATCATAAACTAGACAATCTGTACTCAAACACTGATTTCTGCCCTAAATTTATGCCTCAAAACTGATACCCTCACACTGATACCCAGACTTGCAACTAATACATACATTCCTGCAGAGTTACACTCTAAAAGCACATATCAAGCAAGTAAGAACCAAAACACCCCTATGATGGGGTAGGGTTACCATGTCCTAATCTCGTCAGGAACTAGGGATTCACTACGCAAACAAGTGGTTTCATACAATCCTGCATTCGGGTGAGCAACCTGTCCTAGTTTGGAACAGTCTCTATGGCTTCCAATATACAATTAGGCCGATTGGTCAAAAAGGGTACCTCAGCAAGACTACCTAATATACCTCTCACACCTAACACCGAGAAGTGAAAGGAGGATCAAACGGTATAGCAGTAGTCCAGATCCAAGGCTTGTGTTCCCATCGTGGCAGAGCCCGCAACCGGTCAGCCTTATGGCAAGCTTTTCCAAGCAAGCCTCCGGTAAACCGCTCAGGAATAGCAGATGGAAAACACTGTGATTTAGGTGCACCGATGCAAATGCAACGCAAAGAAACACATAAGTGTAGATAAAAAACATATCATGAGTTCGAGTCAAGTTCTTGAAATCCCTAGCAGAGTCGCCAGAAACTGTAGCTCGCCTTTTTTGCGCCCCCTTTGGGAGAGTTCGAATTGGTCCTATAGTTTGGACTCCTGTCACGGTTCTGAATCTAATCTCACAAAGTACAATGTGAAACTGATAAACACCAAAGAGTCCAATTTGGCAAATCTTTTTGGAAAATCGATTTTGAATCAAATAATGCCAAAACTGGACTGCTTTACCGGATTACAGAGTCACCACCTAAATATTTTTTATTTGAGAAATTTAGGAAACCCTAACTTGTGCCAAAGGCTACGTGTCCGTCATCACCAAAGTTGCCTCCGCTCGGGAACTTGGGTACGAGAGGGGAAGGTCCTGAAATGAGCACCCCCACTCGCCTGATCAAAGATCGGCCTCTGCAAATTGTCATATGATGTTTTATAAACCTCATGTGTTCATATTTCAGTTATTAGCTGACTTTACTATGTGACGTACACAAGCAAGTATAGACTATGTCGCAAGAATTGGAATAAATTCAATTCATGTTTGTTTTCGAAAATGGTTTGAAGTTGCCATCCTCAAGCGGGCTTAAAAGTGCGGATTTGCCACCTCAAGCGGGCTTAAAACATGATTTTGCCACTTCGCAAAGTGGGCTTAAAATCATATCCGTTGAATTGTTCTAATTCAAGCAACAAAGCCTTCATCCACAAGCATTCATGTAGTTTAGCATTTAAGCACATAGCCTCATGGAAAGCATGCAAAACATGGCAATATGTCAGTCACACTCATGCAAATATGCTAAAGCGTGAAAGCTTACCGAGTACTCCAAGCCAAAACAAAAAAACTAGTTAGAAAGATACATGATCCAAACTATACAAGATGCCTAATGCAACACATGCAATAATGCAATGAATAGGCTCGGCTACTAATATGGCATATGATTCAATTTGATAACATGCTGTTAAACACGTATTCAAAGAAGTGTATTGAAATGGCAATGCAGTTTGAATGATGCGCTGAGCCTTGGTGCATGCAAAACAAATGAATGGATGCAAACATGCAAGCATAAGGTATACTAATTGAAAATGTCCCTAATCTAACCATCGAAAGCAGTTACATAAAAGGGAGAAAGATACGGGGTTGGGAGACATGCACACACACACGCACACTTATTACAACATTGTGCCCTCGCGAAGGAGGGTCCGAATAAAAGCTAAGTTAATCTAAGCTAAGCTAATCAAACTAATTTAATTAAACTAATTAGACTAATTATTACAACACTTTAACTAATTAGCAACTAATTAATTAAATTACAAAGCCAATGTACATAAACTAATCATGCGAAATATTTAAACTACACTGCCACAGCTCTGCTTCGGGAAGTTGAGAATGCATGCACTCGATTTTCGCCCAGAAAAGCCCTCCGGTTTTGCTCTTGAGAGGCTCTGTTTGCAGGGTTGAGTACATTTCAGAATCTTTCTGCTCCACCTTACCAAAAACTTGCTGAGGATTGCACCAGTGGCCTGCCGGCCATGGGAGGTTGCTGCCGGCCATCTGCTGGCCAAAAATGTGCCTTGCCGGCCAAGAGTGAGCCACTGCTGGCCACCAATGAGCCACTGCCAGCCACTGATGCTCTGAATCACCACACTGCAACAGAGCACAAACAGAGGAAAATGAAGGATTTTCTAAGGGCTTATTTGTACTGTGCCTCTCTTTATCATCTCAAAACCTCAAAGGAGTGGCACTCTTGGATCCAAAACCACCAATCAAGCGATTTCATTACATGATGGCCAAAGATCTAAGTTGCACAATTTCAATAAATGCACAAATAAGACTCAAGACCACCACATTATCATGTGTGATCAAAGGCAATGGAGACCAAGGTGATTGGCTCATTTCATCACTTTGAGGATGAAATGCTCTAATATTTCTTGTGTTCAATATAACGTTCAATTGAACACATGCGATGCAACACAACATGCTTATCTTGCTCAAGTTTTACTTATCGCTTTTGTTTACTCATTTTAGTTATCGATCCATTCTTTAACCCGTTAAGTCCAAGGTTAGTGTCCTCTAATGGAAAAAGGGCTTAAACCACAAGTACCTTGAGCATGAAAGAGGCCTCATGCTGTTGGTAATAAAATCCGGAATGAATTAAAGCATTAGGCATGAGGGTCTCAATTCCACACTCAAGCCAACATGAGGCTCAAAGCCATTTTCAAAACAAATGGAAGAGTGAAGAATAGAGGGAGATTGCAGAGATTTCAGTGCTAAAATGGCATGCAAAATGATACTACAACATGCAAGCAACTCAAGCAAATCATGTTTAAAAGCCAAAAACACCAAACTAGTGAAGATCAATACACTATAGGTGTGCAATAAAATGCTCCAAAGGTACAAATATTTCAAAATAGTCCTAAAATAGCCCAAAAGGAGTCCTAAAACATGTTTGAAGTAAACTAAAAATAGCTAGAATAAAAGGCCAAAACATAGTACAAGCTAAACTATTAAGCATAATTGCACTACAAGCATACAAAGCAAGCCTCAAGAGACCAAACCAGCCCAAATAATAGTAAAAACAAGCTGAGATTAAGGTATAAAATGCTAGAAAATCATGCTCACATGTTAGGCTATTTAGGCTTGCAAACAAGACACAAGGAAGGGAGGCTAACCCCTCCCATTTTAGACCTCAAAACATGGTTTTTACCACTAAAAATCCTCTGAGATTCAGTGGTTAAAAAGGCCAAAAAAAATTTGATTTGAAAGCTTTGAAAGATGGCACTACAACTTAATAATCAAGCAACAAGAATGGTGGACTACCCCTAACTCTAATCAAACCTCAAACCACCATTTTAGACCATGAAAACAGAGATTTTCAAAGGTCAAAACCAGCCTCAAAATAGTATGTAAAGATGGCAAAGCAAGTATTTAAATTAAGCTTAAAACACAAGTATTTTACCTCTTGAAGACAAGATGCAATTTAGGCAACAAAAGCAAGACAAACCAAGCTAATATCCTCCTCTAAACCTCAAAGAGGGCCTCAAGTAGCCTTAACACAATGGTGATCAAGTTTGATCAATGGTTCATATGCAAGAGTGTAGAGAATTTAGGCTATAAGGCACAAAATATCAAGAGAAAGAGAGAATTCTAGAGAGAGAGAGAGAGAGAGAGAGAATTTTTTTGTCTTCAGAATTTTCTAACCCCTCCACATGCAAGAGGGGGCTTCTATATATAGAGAATTCAAAATCCCCTCAAAAAGATCCAGCCACACACGTGTTAGAAGATGCCTCAATCTGTGTAAACAGCTGGCACAAAATATCAGAAAATATCTACTGATGCACTGGTGGCCGGCAAGGCACATCAATGGCCGGCAGGCTAAGATCCATGGCCGGCAGTGCCCAAATATGGCCGACAGGCCATCAACAACATCATGTTGAAAGGACCTAAACATAGTCCAAAAATGAGACAGAATTGATGCAGGGTTTGGAAAACTCAAACCTGTGGCATTCCGCCGCGGACTTCGAGCGCTCAACGAGCAATCAAACTTATCACTGGATATACCTGCAAGAACATCCAAGTCTTGAGGATGGTAAAAAATGGGGTGTCTACACCACTCAAAGAAGAAAGAGAAATAGTAGACTCGGTTACCAACTTGAAGGAACCTTTCTTGACGCAGCAGAAGTGTACTCTCACTCGGACCTCTAAAAAGCAGCCATTGCTTCCATCAATGCAAGCTTAGAGGGTCTTTCTTGTCGAAATAGAGTGTGTGCTCCCACTCAGACTTTCAAAGAACAGATCTCACTTCCATCAGTGCGAGCTTCAAGGCCCCGAGGTGGTAGACTTCTTACAAGAAGCGAGTTTTAAGAAATCTTTCTTGCCAAATAAAGAAGTGTGCTTCTACCTGGACTTCCGAGGGACAACCCTTGTTTCCATCAGTACAAGCTTCGAGGATCTTTCTTGTTGAAGTAGAGTGTGTACTCCCACTCAGACTTTTGAAGAACAGACCTCGCTTCCATCAGTGCGAGCTTCAAGGCCCCGAGATGGTAGACTTCTTACAAGAAGCGAGTTTCAAGAAATCTTTCTTGCCAGATAAAGGAGTGTGCTTCCACCCGGACTTTCGAGGGACAACCCTTGTTTCCATCAGTACAAGCTTTAAGGATCTTTCTTGTTGAAGCAGAGTGTGTACTCCCACTCAGACTTTCGAAGAACAGACCTCACTTCTATCAGTGCGGGCTTCAGGGGTCTTTCTTATTGAAGAAGAGTGTGTGCTCCCACTTGGACTTCCGAAGAACAGTCCTCGAGACTCAGTTGCCTGTCAGAAGAGATCTTTTTTGCCAAAGTATGGTGTGTGCTACTATTTGGACTCTTGAGGGATAGCCTTGCTTCCGTTCGGACTTCCGAAGGACAGCCCTTGCTTTCATTATTGTGGGTTCGAAGAATAAACCTTGCTTCCATCAGTGCGAGTTTCGAGGATCTTTCTTACTGAAGTAGAGTGTGTGCTCCCTACTTGGACTTCCAAAGAACAACCCTCGAGACTCGGTTGCCTGTCAGAAGAGAGCTTTCTTGCCGAAGTAAGGTGTGTGCTACTATTTCAGACTCCTGAGGGATAGCCTTGCTTCCATTTGGACTTTCAAGGGACAGCCCTTGCTTTCATTAGTGCGGGTTCTAAGGGCCCCGAGGTCGTGGATTTCGTACAAGAATTCATTTGTCGAGTGTACAAGATTCAAGTGGGTTATTCTTTCTCAGATTATAGTATTCAATATTAAAGACCCAGTTTATACAAGGCTCTAACTCTGGATAGAGTAAGTTCAGTAACAAATTGCAAGGCTCGAGATCCAAAATATTTTTATTTGAAGATTATATTTCTCATTTGTGAGCAAGATTCAACAGATTATCATACAAATTGCAAGAATATCTCTTCCAAGTCAAGATTCACAGCCCAAAATTTATTACAAAACAAAATTCAGCAAGAGTGGTGGTTATCTCAAGATCAGGAGATCAAATTTCAACCCAAAAAACTCATATATATTTGAGCAAATCACACAACGCATCAAATTCAGCATCAATGGGTTTTCACTAGAGGTTTTGAAGTGGGTTTTCACAAGATTCTGAAGTGGGTTTTTACAAAAAAGTTTTCTCCAAAATTAAAAAAAAATGAAAAAAATATTTACCGCATATTTGAAGCAAAGAAGACATCGAGAAAGTGCAAGCCGGAGATGGTGCGAGCCGGGGCTGAAAACAACAGCAAGGCCGCAAGTGTGAGACGCACACACCCAAGGCTAGCGCGAGTAGCGTGCACAAGCAGCTAGGCAAACCAAACCAACGCCGCGTTGGGTAAGCGGTGCGGTCGGCCCTAGTTAGCCGCGATTGAAAGCAGTGATAAGGCTGCAGGTGACGGATGAAAAATGCACAAGCCGTGCGAGTTGGCTAGTCGCACGCTCAAGGCAAGTCCACGTCTGGTTCTCCATAGAATGGGTAGATCTACATATAATGTTTTAGTAGTGTGCATGCGGCAGTGGTCTCCGGCGACTATGGAAACAAAATCAAGCTCTGTTGGGTCCAAAACTCTGAGATGTTGTGTTGCTAAACCGAAGCAAAATACCAACAACGGCGGCGCAAGAAAGCAGCAATGGCGATCTTCAGAAGAGTTGGTATCGGCCTCTGTTGTTGCCAGTGACGGAGCCAGAAAATTAAATTAAATGGGGCACTTATTAATTACAATATTGAAAATTTTTACAAAAATATTTCACGCAAGTTTTTAATATTGATTTCGAGAAATATCAAAAAATAATGTTATTTGTAACTAGTGTATGATGGACAATACAAAAAAAATATGGATATAAGTCTTAAAATAAATTATATAATGATAAAAAAAAATTTAACACAAAATTTGTTTAAAAATTCAATATAATGGTAATATCACGTCATCATTGATATATGATATCACCAACTAATAGTACATAAACACATAGAGAGTGAACTTCACATGTCAAATGTAACTAACAATCCAATAAATTTTATATCTTTATACTGAGATTACTTATACTTTCATGTCAATAATAATGACATCACCGTTACATTCAAAAATTTTCATAGATAATATGATTTATAGTAGTTTCTTTATTTTCAATTAAAACAACCATTATTGTTCTCATAATTTTTAAAATGTCACTGACATTTCACTCTAATAATATTTTTGTAATTTTTTTTATTTAAAATATTTCTTTATGTTTGTAAAATTTAAAAAAAAATAAAAAATAAAAAAAATCACAAAATCCAGGAGGAGCACGTGACACCTTGGGCCTTACTTTCCTTCGCCACTGGTTGTTGCAAAAGCAAAGCTTCTTTGAAAAAGATGAAATCTGGGTTGGTCTCAATTTAGAGAGAGAGTGTGCCAAAAAGCTCTGGCATGTGCCGAAATGGATTTGGCAAAAAGTGAGCTATGGATTAGGTTTTGTCCTTTTCTTTAAATAGGAAAAAAGAGTGGTGTGATTCCTAAAATATTCTTTCAAATATTCTGAATATATATATATATATATATATATTGGGCCATCGAGTATGCTGGTGAATATGTGAATTTGAATTTTTGTAAGTTGATTGAAGGAAAAGCAAAGTCAAGTTTGACTTTAAAAAAAATAATGTGGGCCTTATTTTTGAAGAATAAAAGAATGATGATAATGAGTGTTTTGTTTTTTTTTTTTGAGTGAAAAAAAATATATTCTTCGGATGTTCAAAAAAAAAAAATTTAATTCTTATTAAACAAAAAAAAAAGAGGCACAAAAATACAAACATGGCACCCAAAAAAAAAAAATTTTATCCATAAATTATGATAATTCATCAATTTTTTCCATAGGCCATGTCAAGAAAAAACATGTTCGAGGAAACGAAGCGAAGCGAAGCACGGTCGAAGAAGTAACAATATGCATGTCCAAGAAATTCAAAATTTCCCATACATTTAAGGGGCAAAATGTAAGAGGGGTTAACTTGAGCCCACTAAATTAATTGGGCCTAATCGAAGCCCAGTCGGAAATCCCAAAAATTGGTGAGCTTGAAGAAATTATTGCCAAACGGGCCCAAGTGAATTTTATTGAGCGGGCCCATAAGAAAACCAACAAATTGGGCTGAGGAAGACCCATCAAGCAGATATCTCTAAAGAAAGTCCAACAAGCCCATCGAAGGAGACCTAGATCATACGGGTGTCCGAGGAGGATAACTATTGCTTTCAGAAGAGATGAAACCCTCAGAGGAGATCCATTCTCCGAGATATTTGCTTAGTATTGAAAGGGTTCAGAACCACGAACCTAGAGACCTATTTGAGCTCAGACTCGAAAGGGTTTGGATCCATAAATCTAGAGATCCAAAGCGCTTGGCTTCGAATGGATTTGGACGCAATCTAGAAGCTGCTCCATTAATGAGTCCCAAAATACTTGCGGACTCGAAGCTTTCCGGGATCTACGCACCAGAACCATGGGTGTAATGGAGTCCGAACAAAGGACCCGATCTTGAGGACGGTGAGTGAAGATAAATTCACTCTTTGGTTAAACTAGCCTATACTCGGGTCGAGGTGGCACGATCTAGGAGGTCCCTGAGACTCGGCAATATTTGCGGCAAGGTGTCCCCCGAGACTACCCTTGACCCTTTGGGATGATTGGAGATCATTGGTTAGGTGTGGCTAAGAAGAAGAGTTCGCGGAGAGGTTGATCTCCTTTTCGGGGTTTTCCTCATCCTCGGAGAAGTCATCTCCTCAGACAAGGTGGTTAGAGAGAATATTTCCCATGTGCCTTGCATATGGGCTCCATCCTATATCATGAGGTACCTATAAATAGCACCCACCCATAGCTTTACAAGGGATTGATTTTGAAAAGACAACTCTTAGGAAAGAACTAATTTCCCTTCTCCATAATCTACCTTGAGAGTGAAAGAGGGAGATCCATGGGAGAGCCTTGTCATTATTGTCACGACCCAAACCTGCCCCTATAGGTTTAGCATCGTAAATGGCCAGTAATCCTTAGATTACCAAAGGCCTCTTAACATAATAATGAATAATTAGGGGTTGCAGAAGCAAATACATAAAGTATACATAGTCCATCGAGCTGTGAAGACATATATGAGACTGATAATCTTAAACTTCTATAAACATACGAGTGATGTCAAAAGATACAGTATTTACACGTCACTTCATGTACATAAAAAAAAAAATCTTGATCTTGGAGCAAAATGAACAGTCTTATACAGTCATAAATAACACAACCACTAGGCTTGACTTAATCTGGAACCTCCTCGGGAGGCACAAAGGTTGGCTGACAAAAACTGAAATGCCAGGTCCTCAATTCTAAGCCTGGTCACGTGCCTAATCACTTACATACATAATATAAATAGTGAGCGGGAACCCAGTGAATAATAACAGAGTAAAGGGTTAAATGAATGATGTCTCATGGCTAAGCTTGTACATAGAATAAATTCATATTCGAATTCTTATTCAATGCGTACACATAATTTGGAATTCATGCTTGAACATACATAGTTTATCCGTTAGCGCTAACAAATCATTTGCAAAGCATCGTAGATTATACTTGTCAGTTCCACAGAGGAACCTCTAGCCGGGTACGGATAACTTGTCAGTTCTATAAAGGAACCTCTGGACTGGGAACAAATAACTTGTCAGTTCCATAAAGGAACCTCCAGCCAGGTACAGATAACTTGTCAATTCCATAAGGAACCTCCGGTCCGGGTACAGATAGCATACTTGAATCATAGCATAAATACCACAAACACTTGTCAGAGTTGGACAATCATTCATAGTATTAAACATGGCATTTCGTAGAACAGATCTTATCCCATATACAGAAAATAATTTAACTTGAACATAGTTTTACTAAGTTATTACTCACAGATAACAGATGGCTCCAAGTAACGGAGATAGTAGGCAATTTAGATATCTCGTGGCACGTGACCTACACAGATACAGATCGAATACGTACTGAATTACACACCTGGAATCATAAACTTAGTTCTTTCTTGTCTTTGTGTGTTTCTACTTCTTTATTCTCATTATAGTGTCTTAAACTTGGCCTAAGAATGCCTAGGATAGAAAAAGGATGCAAAAATGCACTTGAAAACACTTAACAAAAATTGCTAAAAACAGGGTCTTCGCTTGAGCGTAACTTCCTACGTTCGAGCGAACATGAAAAATGTGAATGGTCGCTCGAGCGCAAGATCTATCACTCGAGCGGTCTGTAAACTTTTGTAAAAGTGCTGGTTGCTTGCTTTTTCCACTCGATGCTCGTTCGACGCTCGCTCGAGCGTGAAAGACATGTCCTCACTCGAGCGCAATTTTTGTCGCTCAAGCGGTCTGCAAAATATAAGAACTTCTGAGAGCATGCATTTCACGCTCAAGCGGACTTCTGGTCGCTAGGAGCAGAATTCTGGAATTTCCAGATTTGCTCCCAAGTCAAAACTCAAATTCAAAGCCATTAAACTCAATCTTTGCGCCCCAAAACTTGAGAAAACATGTCTAACCTTGGAAAACACAAAGAATTGAAGATCATTTCATGAAATCAAGGCCCAAAAGCATGTCAATTGTGCAAAATACAACTTGAAAAGTAAGAAAACAATGTAAACATGTCATGCATGTGTTTATTTTCCAAAACATGATCAAATGAGATATTTTACTTAAAAACATGGTGAATCCTTAAAGTTCAACCAAAATATGAACATGCATGGGACAAATTCTTAGACAACATGCTCTAAATGCAATGTAATGCACATGCAAGTATGTACTCTTCTCTTCTACTTCATTAAAGTTTAATTCTTGCTGCAACTCACTTAATTCATTTGAATACATATGATAAGTGCCCTAATTACACAACCAAAGACTTGATTTCTTTCCTTAGGTTCTCAACTCCTTGAATTCTAGTGAGTTCTTGTTCAATTTCTTCAATTCTCCTTAATGCTCTAGCAAATTCCTTGTTGAAGACTTTTCCTAGGTCTCTCACTCTCTCTACACGTTTGTGTGTGCGTGTATGAGCTCAAGATGTGTTAGAGTGGAAGAAAAGAATGAGTGGGAGCACTTAAGAAGCCTTACATAGGCTTGCCTAATGATAGTTAATTAAGACTAATCAAATGAGCCATTAAATTAATCTAATTTGATCATTCCAAACCGAATTTTAATTAAACCCACCATACAATTCTAAAATTTCCAATTAACACATAAATCAATATAATTTCTGAACCGGATGCCGATAAGGCCTTCAATTCGCAAACCGAAACGAAAACATAAATAGATTTTCCTACATTAAATAGATACAAACACAAATAATGCAATGCACATGCAATTAACTCAGGATTTCTTCTTAATTACTTATTAGGCATACTTAAACATGTATTAACGTTAATCATAGGTCGGGGTTGTTACAATTATTCTCTCTCTAACTACTTTGCCTTCTTCTTCATTCAATCTAATATCTCCATTATCTCTTTGTTATTCTGTTCCTAGTTGTGATTGTTAAAGAATCTTAGCCTCTCATCATTTCTAGAGAATTCGAGTTTTCTTCAAAGATCTTCGAAGATCTCGAATTTTTCAACAACATTTTTTAACCCTCTCATACAGTGACTTTTTGACTAAAAAAGTTAGTCCCCAAACAAGGTACAAATATGTCACGACTCAAACCCACCCTTGTAGGTTTAGCATCGTAATCGGCCATTAATCCGTGATTATCAAAGGCCTACTTAACAGTAATAACTAAAAAGGGCTGGCAGAAGCTAATAAATAAAACAATATGTATACCATTCATTCAGTTGTGCGGATTTACATGAACAAACAAACTTTGTATAATATATACAGATATTCACACAAGTCCATATCACCTCTATATACAAAATAAAAATATAAGTTAGGGAATTAAATCCCATTACCCAAACAGAACATAAAACATTCAAGTTACTTATACACAAGTTCAAAAGGGTGAACTTAGAACCACCCAAAAAGCCATAACATCTGACGGTTCGGAACCTCGTAATGAGACACAGTAGTTGGCTTGACAAAATTGGGTTCAGATCAACGCTGCTAAGTCCGATTCGGTACTTGATCACCTACATACATATACATAAACAATGAGTTAGAGCCCATTGAATAAAGAGGTTAAGTGAATGAGTTACATAACTTTAGCAAAATATATAACGTTCTCAATTTAGTTAAATCACACTTCAGAAATGTATAATAGCAAATATGGATCATCAACCTTTCATGGCTTAACACATTTCGTAGTACTCAATAGGCTTATAAAACTTGACGGATTACCGCACAAAACGTTCACGGTGGAACGAAGCATTCGGAGCTCCTTTATTGGACGGCTTCATACAAACATCCGTACTGGAAGACTATGCAAAACGTTCACTTGGGATGACTTGGTACAAAACGTCCACTTTGAATGAGCTCATGCGAAACGCCCACTTTGGGCGACTTCATTCAAAACGTCTATAACAGATAGATATCATATAAAACGATTATAATCTAAATCATGTGGAATAATCATTGAAGATCGACATCATATAAAATGTTACATTGAGGTTGTAACTTATACGAAACGTACATGACGAATTGAAGACGATACGAAAGTCATTAGGGATCAAAATACATTTTCAACTCCGTTACCTTAGTTGTCGTTTCAAAAGGCCACTCATTCATTCATAGTCAAATTTCATTTTCGAAGCTTATCATATCATACTCAGTTCGGAATTACATAGCATAACTTATTGTTCAAAAACACTTATTCGGAAAACTTATTACATCATGAACAATTGGGAATTCATGACATATCTTATTATTTCATCAACATACTTGTCTTAACCAATATTTTGTAATTAAAATATAGATTGCATCATTATTATATAGCAAAGTCAATTCAAAAGTAGCTTGTACAAAAATATCTTTATAAAGACATTGCTCACAATTTTTGGCCGGATGATACTCCTCGTATAAGCGACCTACACAACCATATTCAAGCACCACAACTCAAAATTATATTCAATTCAGTCAGTCGGTTAAACCTATTCGGTTATTCGTTGCTCATTCATTTGGTTCTAACTATTCATTCTTTAATTTCTTTCTTGCTTATGATATGCACATGATATGCATTTGAAGTTGAAATACACATAAAACCACGCAAACGGAGGCCTGAAAGGTAGAAAAATGGAACGAAAATAAAATCGGGACCTGTTATGAAACCGCACGCGCGGAAAGCCCAAACCACACGTGTGGAACCCATGCCGCATGTATGCTCCACACGTGCAATTAACACAGAAGGTGCGAGTTTTCTGTTCTGTTTTCCGCACGTGCGGGGCCCCAAGCCGCATGTGCGGTACTGGGTGTTGTTGAGTCCGAAAATCTATTGCAAGTTTGAAGCTCAAAGTTTGCAATTTCAACCTCATATTCATGCAATTCAAGTCCCAAAACTTGTCAAAATCACCTTGAATTTAACATATCTAGCTTTAAACAAAATTCATAACTTCAAATGGAAGCTTCAAAACCATGCAAAGAGTTCAAACTTAAATACAAAATCACAATTCATACGAATTGAGCTCCAATCCATTGAATTGTATGGAGTTTTCCTTCTAACTTTTGAAAAACTCAAGCAAGAAGTAAGGAATCAATTAAATGATCATGGATTCCATGAAAATTACGCCGTGCATGTTGCTAATTGAAGTCAATTTCTAACATTTCTTTTTTATATGATCATGTGAGCTCTTAACAACAATTTACACCACCACACTCACAAATAGGCAAGATCTCTTCTTGCTTCAACTTAATTTCTATGATTTCATTTGTATTATAATTCAATAACATGGAATTAAGGATGAATTCCTACCTTAATTCTTCAAATTGTTGATCTCCAACTACTCTTCCTTTTCTCCTTCTTGAGCTTCTCTATCCTCTCTACTCTAATGTTTACTCCAAGATTTCCCACTAAGCCTCTCTCTTTCTCCTCTTTTGTTTTAAGTTGATGAGTAGATTTGAGGGATATCATTAATCTTAAGTCTTGATAAATTATAAGTTTAACTAACTAAATCAAATTCACTCAAATTAAAGTACCCTCATCATTTTATGACTTAAATCAAATTAAATGTAATTATACTAATGTGAATTAGGCTCTAATTGCCTATCCAAATATTTAATTCTAACTTGTTAAAATTACTGAATCAGACAGGTTTAATTCATCTCTGTACACATCTGTCCTCAATAACAATACAATATAAATCCATACAATGCATATAACACATGGTTCATGATTCACAATTAACACCTAATCACATGACATTAATCACATAATGTTCGTTTGGGAAGAACTAAAGTAGGCTTTTTTGGCTATTTTAGCCACAAAAGGCAACACAAAAAACAAAACATCACATCCAAACCATAATCATTACACTCTTCTCTCACAAAAAAAGTCAAAAAAGTCAAAAAGCCAAAAAGTTCTTCTCAAACCAAGCTTTTTAGCCCAGGCTAAAATAGCCAAAAAAGCCAAAAAGTCAAAAAGCCAACCCACTTCCCAAACGGAGGCATAATTAGCATAATTAATTAAGGAGGTGTTTGCCACAAAATATGTATTTATGAAAGTATAAAGGGATTTTCTTATCAGATTTATTATTGTTTTTTTAAATAACTAACACAAAAGTGATGAAAATCATATAAATATAAAAAGATGAGATTTATTGTCTTTATAATAAAAAATTAATAAAAAATCTATTTATATCCTTTCGATTTCATGCTAGCAAAAAAGAAAAATGGCATGCCTAATTTCTTTATCATATCATTATAGATGAATTTCAGTCTCCAACATTTCTCAGTAAGAAAATAAAAATTTGAAAAAACTTCAACTTCATGAAAAAAAACAAAGAAAAAAAAAAGGTAAAGAAAAAAAAGAAAAAGTTAAAAAAACACAACTGTGAGTCAAAGGGAGAGAATGCATTCTTCTCACGCAACCAAACCATCACAACTAAAAAACTACCTAACTTCCTTCTCTCCCTTCTCTCCCTTCTCTCCCTTCTTCCATAAATCTATACACTTCACCTATACAAACATATAATCCATATCACTACATATATATATATATATATAGATGTCGGAGAGAAGTCTACGGCGGAGAATTTCGGTGTCGAACAGGAGAGCCACCAGACTGCAGCACCACCCATCGCCGCCGCCTCACCGTCGGACTCTGGCGGCGCATCGACGGTCATCAAATCCTTCGAGCCCCACCACCACCGATATTCTACAGAGATACGAATCGGAACCGACTCTGTGGACGGTCGGTTTCGCCGGCGCCGTCTCGTACGGCGACGATTCGGAATCTGACGACGCCGGAGTCAGACGCCGTGTTTTTCCGTCTCCGGACGTGCACGGACATCTTCTCTTCTACCGAGTTGCTGTTGCCTCCGAGATCTCCTCGAAATTTGGAGGTACCAGGTACGATCAATTTCTCAGGTTTCATTCACCATTTACTTAGGCCTCTTTTGGAACATAGACTGTTTTAGGTGGTCGGTAAAAAGTTGATTTTTGATTTTTTTATAATATTTTAAGTTTTTAAAAAGTGATTTGAAAAATTAATAAAAAATTAATTTTTGATTTTTTAGTTTAATATTTATTTATGGTGTTAAATCAAATTAAAATAATTAAAATATCCTTACTTGACATAAAAAAATTATTTTTTTATTTTTTTTGTCATAGGTCTTAATTTGTAATTTCATACTTGCGTTTTTATAACTTTTCAAATCAATTTTATTGGGTTTTTGCCACTTTCATTTTTGGACCAAAGATAAAAAAACGTGACTTTTTATTTTGGTTCCCAAAACGGCACATAGTTTTTGGTCACTTTTTTTTATTTGTAAAAAAAGTTAAAAGTTGGTTTTTTGACTTTTTTTTTTTATTTGGGAAGTTGGTTTTTAGTCAATGGTGAAATTACAATTCTATCCTTCATGGGTCAAAATGTGTTACAGGGGTGAAGAAGTAAATATTTTAAATTAAATGAGGTAATTTGGTCATTTTATTGTAATTTGACATCATAAACAAATATTAATAAAAAAAATTAAAAACAACTTTTTACTTAATTTCTCAAATCATTTGTCTAAAAAAGTCAAAAACTTAGTCAAAAGTCAAAAAGTCACTTTTTACCATCTTTCCAAAAAATGTCTTATTTACTCCCTCTATTTTAAAATAATAATTGTTTTTTGAGAAATTCAATTTTTTTTATAATATAATTATTGTATTTTAAAAAATTAATTTTTTAAAATTATGTATATTTTTTAGAAATATCAATTGTCATAATTGTACTTTTTATATTATTAATAAATTTAAAAAAAAAAAGCAAAATATGAAATTTATATTATTTTTATCCTTAATTTTTGAAAAGTGACTAATTTTTGGAATAATAAAAAAATGAATAAGGAACTAATATTTTTGAACGGATGTAGTATTTTTAAAAAAAATAAATCAGTGTGTTTGGTTTCAATTTTCTAAAAATTGAGTTTTTTATTTTTATTTTTATTTTTATTTTTAGTGAATGTTTTTAAGATTTTAAGCAATTTTTATTTTTATTTTTTTAGGTGCACCTTACTTAGATGTATCTAAAAAGTAAAATATTTATAAAAAAATTAATAACAACAATGATTTAAAATACTAATCTTTGTGCTCTAATGGAACACTAATGACATGGCAAGAAGAAAAAAAAAACAATACAAAACAAAACAATCAAACAAACCAAAACTAAAGCACCACATCAGAGTAGATGGGGCCCACTGATGAGTTGGCTTTAGAGCTCAACAATTAGAGCTCCAAAGCATTTTTCAATTAATAAATACACAATAATACAAAAAATATACTGAATTTTTATTTATTTTTATTTTTTTGATATTTAGTGAATTTTTTTAAGATTTTTTTCACAAATATTATATTTTGTAAGTGTGTCTAAAAATTAAAAAAATTACTTATAATATTAAAATAATTCAATAAAAATAAAAATAAAATATGAAAAATAAAAAAATTTTAATTTTCTAAAAAGTGAATTCAGAAAACTCAAACCAAATAAGCTAAATGTTTTTTTGGGTATATGAGGGATTATTTGGTTGCATTTTCTTCTTTAAATGTGTCAAATTTATATATTTTTTTTAACCTTGATTTAAGAATAACCCGCAATGGAAAATATTTATTAACAAAATTTGTAAGAATATTATGGGGAAAATGCAGCAGCGGCCTAAGATGTTGCGTGATTTTAGTTAAACATTAAAATGAGAATTTATTTTTATTAAAATTTTAAAATTTTAGAATTTTCAAGGCTAAATTTTTAATTTTTTTTTTTTTAAGAGTCTCATATTAATTATTTACCCATTTATAGTAGTAATTGAGTTGCAAAGCAACATTTTTGGGTAATGGGTTCAGGTGGGCAGCAGGTCCAATGAATCTTATTTTCTACATTTGAACATAGCCCATCATTTATATATTATTTTTTGAATACATTGTACATATGTATTTGAATTCTTTACCTTCTAATAAGGTCTATGAATTCTGATCAATTAAATTAATCCAATTTATTACCAATAATGTCATGAGAAATAAAAATTTTAACATCTAAGAACTTAGACATAGAAAATTATTAAAAAAATAATGTATAATTTAGGTTTATTCCAAATATGAGGCCTCGTTTGAGAACAGGCTAATTTAGTAACTTTTTGACTATTTGGCTAAAATATGAGCTAAAAAAAATTAATATGTTTGGGATGATTTTTTGACTTTTTACGAAAAGATGTGCAAAAAGTAGAGATAAAAGAGAATCTTTGACTTTTTGATATAAGTTGTTGATTTTTTAATTTTTTTAATAACTTTTTGACTTTTTAGCTAAATGGGCTGATTCCCAACGAGGCCTGAGTCCTACTATACAAGTGGTGAATTTGGATCATATACTATTTTTATATATATTTGTGTATTTGGGTTCTTAGTTCTTAGCATTACTGATACCAAAAAAACCTATATGCATAGAAATGTAAAGTTTGTTATCTTCTACTCTATATTTGAAGAAGAAGAGGCAACACAAGAAGCTCCATTCTTTGAATGAAAACTAGCCAAATGAACTAAGCCACCATCTTCAAACATAGTAGTGCACAATGTTTTATCATTTTTATGTAGACTATCTTTTCATTTGACCAAGCCTTGCCAGTCATCCAAACACAACCCAAATGTTAATTTTTGGAGAGTTTAGGAGTGCAGGGTACAGCAAGGATGCCAAGGTGGTGGTTAATGTGACCGTTGAAGGAAGTCCTGGTCCGATCCGGACTCTGGTCAAATTGGGAGCAAATGTGGAAGATACCATAAAGCTTGTAATTAACAAGTATAGCGAAGAAGGTCGGCGTCCTCACCTTGATCAAGATGCTGTTTCAACCTTCGAATTACACCACTCCTACTTCAGTCTTGCAAGTAAGTGATGCTGAGTTGATCTTCAGTTTCTTTTCAGTCTTGCAAGTTAGTGACTGTTTGGTTCCTAAGAAAATGTGGGTAGAGGAGGAAAGGGTGAAATATCTGAGACAAAACAGATAATGTCACGACTTACTGAAAAAAGGGGGAAAAAAAAAGAGATTGTTTAGCTTTCCAAGAATAACAAAACAAATTGGAAAATGTTACAATTATTATTACAATTTTTTGTTAGTTTTACTTGGAAATAAAATTTGTTCAATCATACCAAAAGTTCATTATTATGCAGGTTAGACGACGGTATTAGTTGATAGAATTGTTGTATAAAAATAGAAAAATTACACGTGACAAGTTTTGAATTTATTATTTTAAAACAAAAGAGTATCAAAATGGCTTATATTTAAAAAATGTCACTACCCACAATATTCTAGTCAAGAATTTTGTATAGATATTTTACTTGATGTTTGCATTGGAAAAACTTCTTGAGGTGCTCCCTATTCACTACTCAAATAAGCCATTGTTTCTAAACTTTAATGGCCCAGGATTCACCCTAAAAGTTTCCAATTCAAATAAAAAAATTGAATAAAATCGCTTTATATATTATGTTCTTGTTATTGTTGAACACTGTTTTGGTTGTATAGGTTTGAATAAATGGGATGTGATCGGAGATGTTGGTAGCAGAAGCTTTTATCTTCGAAGGGGAAACAGTGATCGTAGTAGTAGTAGCGGAAAAGAGATGATATCTGCATCTTTCCCTTCAGAAATTGTTTCAGTTACAAGAGGAAGCACTTCTCTTCCACACACTCCATCTTCTTTCTTCTTTCTCCCACCATTCATCGCCCGGAAGATCAACAAAATTATACGAAGAACACGTAAACTATGGAAGATTTTGGGCTGCTTGCACTGTAGTTGATGACCATACTCTTCTTGGAGTAACAGTCTATTACATTATGTTACTCTTTATCAACCAACTTTTTTTTTGGTTGTATAATCTCTGTATAAAAAGCTTTCTTTGGTACTGATATTGCTTGTAAGTTACAAGTTACACCGTTCTTGTCACCAAATATGAAAGAAAAGTTATATTCGTACATAATTTTTGTATCGAAAACTTTTTCACAATGATATGATAATGCATTTTTGTAATTAAAATATATTTTGTTGAATATTTTTTTTCGAAGTGACGAGTTTTTATTCTATGAGAGTGTGTTGTCTTTTAATTCATTCGTTATTTTCACATTGTCATGACAACACACAAAAAATATATTGTCTTAATTCATTAGTTGCTTTAAATTGTTACATTTAAAGTGGAAGAATGATTGATAACATGACATTTATATTTATGCTTTTGCATATTAAAGATTTTGAAAATTTTGGGTTAAGACTTTCAAGCTTGAAAACTCATGTGTGCATAGAATTAGCCCTCTCTAAATCTCATATTCAAAAAGTGAGTGCAATTTCCTCTCAATTATAAAGGCAAAAAATTATTTCACTTTATTTTTATTTTTATTTTCACTTCCCATAAACATTTCATTAATTATCCAAACAAAGATTACAATCGAGGAAATTCTGGAGTGCTAAAAAAAATCAACAAAATTGATAAATTAATATACTCTGATCTAATATGCCAATTTGGTATTGTTAGAATAGTTAAAAGAAATATGGAAAATGTGTATCTGTATTATATGAATTGAATTGAATACAATAGGAGAGCTTGTATTTATAGGCTAAATACAAACCTAGATAAGTATAGAAGGAGATAGATATAGAGAGACATAGAGATACAAGGAAATAGAGATAGAGATAGATAGAGATAAGCTATATCTACAATACAAGGAGATAAGTATAAATCTAAATTTAATATATACATTAACAACCCCCCTCAAACTCAAGGTGGGTAAGCATCAACCAACTTGCCCAACTTAAGTTTATCAATGAAATGACTAGGAAGATGAGCCTTGGTGAAAATATCAGCAGGTTGATTAGCAGAAGAAATAAGAAGAAGATGAACAGTGCCACGTGTAACATGCTGTCGAATGAAATAACAATCAATCTCAATATGTTTGGTGCGATCATGGAAGACATCATTATGAGCAATCTAAATGGCACTTTGATTGTCACAATAGAGAGAGGTGGCACCAGGGGAAGAAACACCTATAGCAGTAAGGAGCTAGCAAAGCCATAAAAGTTCCTGAGTAGTGTCAGTAAGAGCGCAGTATTCCGCTTCAGTACTAGAGTGAACAGTGAGAGACTGTTTCTTGTTGCGCCAAGTAAGAATAGAATCTCCTAAGAAAAAACAGAAACCCGTGGTGAAGCGTCGATTAATAGGATCCCCGGCCCAATCAACATCAGAAAATGTACGAAGCTCGAGAGAAAAGTTGGCAGAATAGCGAAGTCTATGGAACATAGTGCCTTTAAGGTAGCGAAGTATGCAAAGTAGAGCAGTGTAATGCGGGGTACGGGGAGCCGACATGTACTGACTAACAAGATGGACAGCATAAACAATGTCAGGACGAGTCACAATGAGATAGACAAGACTACCGACCAGCTGGCGATAAAGAGTAGTGTAACAACCTCGACCTCTGATTAACGTTAATTCATAATTAAATAAGCCTAATCAGTAATTAAGGTGAAATCCTGAATTAATTGCATGTGTGTGTTGCATTAATGTGTTTATATCTGTTTATCGTAGAAATATCTGTTTCTATTTGTATTTCTATTTATGTTTCTGTTTCGTTCTACGAATTGGAAGCCTTATCAGCATCTGATTACAAAATTGACTTGATTTATGTATTATTTAGGATTTTTGAAAAATTATGTTAGGTTTAATTAAAATTCGGTTTAGAACGATTAAATTAGAATAATTTAATATCCAATTGATTAGTTGATCAGCAATTTAATTAAACCATTAGCCAAGCCTTTATAAGGCTCCCATATGTGCCTTCACTCATTCTTTTCTTCATCTCAACACATTTTTGAGCTCACACACAAACCAAAAGTGAGAGAGAGAGAGAGAGAGAGAGAGAGAGAGAGAGAAAGAGAGAAGAGAAGTCTGAGCTCAAATTAAGAAGATTGCTAGGGAACTTAGAGAATTTGGCATGGAACTTCCAACAATTGATCATCTAAAGCATCATTGACAAGCCTAGGTAAGAATTCAACTTTTCGATTGTACAATTATGATGTGTAAGACATGAACTCTAGAGGATTATGATGGATAATGCAAGAATTAAGCTAGAAATGAAAAGAATTGAACCATGTCATGCATGCATGCATGAGAGAGAGAGAGAGAGAGAGAGAGAAAGAGAGAAGAGAAGTTTGAGCTCAAATTAAGAAGATTGCTAGGGAACTTAGAGAATTTGGCATGGAACTTCCACAATTGATCATCTAAAGCATCATTGACAAGCCTAGGTAAGAATTCAACTTTTCGATTGTACAATTATGATGTGTAAGACATGAACTCTAGAGGATTATGATGGATAATGCAAGAATTAAGCTAGAAATGAAAAGAATTGAACCATGTCATGCATGCATGCATATATCATAGCATTTTGAGTTTGAATTTCACTCAAGTCATACATGCATGTGTCCTTCTTGACTTGGTTTTGAGAATTCATCACATTTCTTACCATTTTATCTTAATTGATCATGTTTTGGGGAGTCTAAGTTCATATCAATTCATGCATGTTAACTTCAAGTTATGATCTTTGAGCTTCAAGCTTGGTTTTGTATAATTGACTTATCTTTGGGTCTTGATTTTGAATTCAAGTTGTTTTACATGTTCACACTAGTTTCCTTCAATTTTTTGCCCAAAGGATCATGAATTTCAGTTTAGAATTGGAGTTTTGAGCTTTGAAGCAAATCTGGAAATTCCAAAATTCTGCCCTTACGTTCGAGCGGAGGAACCTACGCTCAAGCGACCACTCTGAGTGTGTGCATATCCGCTCGAGCAACCTAAAATTGGCTCGAGCATGAAATACATGCTCCCAGAAGTTTACATATTTTGCAGACCGCTCGAGCGATAAGGGTTGCCCTCGAGCAAGGACCTGAGTCGTATGCTCGAGGGCCCGTCAAGCGTCCGTCGAGCGTGAAAATCACACAACCAGTACTTTTGCAGAAGTTTATAGACCGTTCGAGTGGCAAAAGTTGCGCTCGAACAACCACTCATGTTTTACATTGTAACGACCCCATCGCGTATAATGATTAGTACTTAATTAATTAAAAGGATTTGAAATTTAATTACCGAGTATTCTAATTTAATTTGGAATTTATGAGAATTATGAGATCTGACTCGTATATGATTCTATTAAAGATTTATTTTGGAATTAGAAATTAAGGGTCCAAATGGCTTAAGGAAGTGAAGATAAGAAGTTGAATCAATTTAATCTTAATTATGGACCCATTTGGGAGTTAATTAAATATTCGTTTCAGTTGACCGTTCGAGTGGCAAAAGTTGCGCTCGAGCAACCACTCATGTTTTACATTGTAACGACCCCATCACGTATAATGATTAGTACTTGATTAATTAAAAGGATTTGAAATTTAATTACCGAGTATTCTAATTTAATTTGGAATTTATGAGAATTATGGGATCTGACTCGTATATGATTCTATTAAAGATTTATTTTGGAATTAGAAATTAAGGGTCCAAATGGCTTAAGGAAGTGAAGATAAGAAGTTGAATCAATTTAATCTTAATTATGGACCCATTTGGGAGTTAATTAAATATTCGTTTCAGTTTAGTAAAATTGAGATTCGATTAATTAGATCCTAATTGGAGTTAATCAAGTTAATTAAATTATGAATATTGAGAATTGTAATTATTATCAATTAAATTTATTTATGGGGTGTCTAATTTGAATATGTAATTTAATTGACGAAAATTTGGAATCTAATCAGAAGTTGAAGGCCTAGATGATTTAAGAAAACAAAATTAAGGAGGATAATAAGTTCAATTTAATAATTGGAGCCTTTTTGGATATTGATTAAAAATCTGATTCAAATTGATAAATTTAGTTATGATTGATTGTGACTTATTTGAAGTCAATTAGACTAATTGAACTATGTAGAAATTTATCAATGACGATGAAGTATGGTTAATTGTGGTTTAATTAAATTAAAAGCGTAATTGGTGTGCCAAACTAATCCTAATTAATTAAGTTGATGTGCAATTAGTAAATGAAGTTGATTCTAAATAATTAATAATTAAGAAGAGTTAGGACAATGGTGCAAAATATAGAATTCGTTTGCTAGAGGGTGCGTTTGGCTACATGTGAGGAGAGAGAGAATGAGTGCTCAATTTGTTATTGGTAGGAACTATGAATTGAAAAACACTATAAGGAAGGAGAGAGAGAGAGAGAGAGAGAACCGTACGGTAAGAGAGGAAGAAAGGTTCTGGAGAAGTGAAGTAACGAAAGGAGAAGGAAGATAGGATGAATAAAGAAGAAGAGGGTTTTGTGGGATATTAAAATTGAAGTAAAAGATTATGAAAAATTCATCTTAAGGTAAGAAATTTTATCCTCTTTCTAGTGTTGTTTACTTAATCTAAACAAAAATTTATTAAAGATGGATTTTGAGAAGATTTAAAATAAAGATTTGAGGATTAATTATAATTTCATAGAAATTAGATTTGTATGTTAAATCAAGTTAGGTTGAAAAATATGAGTTATGATTCTTTTAATTTGTTAAATTTGGGTTCAATTTAGAGAATTATTCGTGAATTAAGTCCTATAAATTACATGCAACAAGGGTTTATTAAAGATTTGGCCCATACAAATGAGTTAGGTTAATGATTATGGAAATCAATTTAGAATTATTTATGTTGTATTTAATTTTTGTAATCTTGCATGAATTTGGATCTTATTCCTACATGCATGTAATTTGAAAGAATTAAAGAATAAATATGGGTTTTGATTTTAATTATTAACCCATGCATGTAATGTAATCTAAGAGTTTGACTCAAATTAAACATATTTTGAAACATCTATGACTATGAATTAAATTGAGGTTAAAATAAATTAAGTTAAGCTTGAGATTAAGGAAATGAGTTTGGGAAAATTTATCAAGTAAGTTTAATTTGTGTTATTCCTCATGAATTTGGACTTCATCTTTACATGCATCAATGAATCTTTAAGAAAGTTGGGGAATTAATTTCATGTTTGGGTATAAGGAGAGTAAGTTTTGGGAAATTATGAATTCATGAACATTTTAAGCTTAATATTAAATTAAAGGAATTTTGGATGTAATTGGTTTGAATTTTGACCCTAATTTCACACATGCAAATATTTTCTAAGAGTTTTATAACTTTAACTTAACGTTTTAGATAATCCTCCATGCATCATGAATTAAGAAAGTTATTGAATTAGTCTCATGGATTTTGTAAGAAATAAGGTTTTAAGTAAGAAATTAAGTAGGCTCATAGTTGTGGAAATTAATTTGGAAAATTAATTGTTTTGATTTGATTTTGTAGTATTTTCTTGTAATACATGAGTTTTAAGGGAATTGAGCCATTCAAGTTCATATTTTGAAGAGACAAAGGAAATATTTTAAGAAAATCAAGTTTATGGAAATTTGGAATTAATCTTAAAGTTTTGATTTTATAATTAGATTTTTATTTAATCCATGTATGTGATGTAATTTAAGAATTTTATTCAATTTAGATACATTTTAGGACACCCATGACTATAAATTAAGTATTTGGTTAAAAATTGAGTTAAGTTGAATTTCTAAGAAATTGATTTGTGTAATTCATAGTGAAGTTGATTTTGTTATTAATAGTAAAATTGGATCTATTTGTATTACATACATCATGGAATTTCAAGAGGTTGGGAAGTCTAATTTATATTTTAGAATTGTGGGTTGATATAAGAAAGATTAATTAAAACTAAATTTGGGCAATTGGAGCATGGTTTTGAATGAATGTTTTCTAATTGAAAGTGTTTACTAAATTATACAATGGTTCTCCATTTTTGTGTACCAAAAATACATGTTTTGAGGCTTTGAATATTAAATTTGAACTTCAATTGCAATTATGAAAATTCTAGAATTTACGCTGTCTGCTCGAGCGAGGAAAGTCTCGCTCGAGCGTGAAAATCGAGCTCCCATAAGTTGTTCAAATTTTACAGTCCACTCGAGCGACCAAAATGGCGCTCGAGCGAAAACCCCATTTTCAGCATATTTTGAAAAATTACATTTATTTCACATTTTTATTCTCATCTCTTTCCAAAGCATTCTAGACATGATTTATGACTCAATAAAGATTAATAAGCTACCAGTCAACATAAATTAGTTAGTTAAAGAATGAATCATTGATCTAGTGGTAATTGTTTAAGAAGCCAAGTAAAAGATCAATCTATTTGGAAAATAAGGACTTAGTAATGAAAGAATATGTGAAATAAGAACCCAGTTTATTTGAATGAGAAAGAATAAGCGTAGTAGAACTTCGGACTATTTAAACCGAAAAAGACTAGAAAAGTCAAGTTTGATCAATGAAGTAATATTGTATTTCAATGTGTATATGTTATGTGCTTGTGTAGGTCACGCACCATTGTCTGCCTGATTTATCTTATATGTTCATTCCGTTTGATTTGCTTCTGTGGCTACTTGTGAGTAATAACATAGTAAAGCTATGTTCAACCTTATTTATTTTCTGTATGATGAAATAAGAATTGTTTTCTGAAATGTTATGTTCCGTACAATGAATGATTGTCCAATTTCTGATATGTATTCATGACATCCTTAGTATCATGTGATATGTGTTGGCTGTTACCCGGTATCGGAGGTTCCATCATGGAACTTAATCTGTCTGCACTCTGTTACCCGTACCGGAGGCTCCATCATAGGGCTCAGCGTGTTTATTCTCTGTTACCCGGATCCGAAGGTTCCTTTATGGAACTGGTTATTCGTAACCCTCACATGTTTGCATCTGTTCTGTATCTGCTCTGTTAGCGCTTATGGATGTATCGCGTATACTTACGCATGACTTATGATTTCTGTATATGATCTGGACAAATTATGAATTTGATATGAAACTGAATTATAAATTCTGAATCTGTACGGACTCATTCATTAAAACCCTTTACTCTGTTATTATTCACTGGACTCTAGCTCACTGTATTATTTATGTATGTAGGTGATCAGGCGCGTGATCAGGCGCGTGACCAAGCTTAGAGGCATCTGCCTAGAATCTGTTTTTGTCAGCCGACCTATGTGCCTCCCGTGGAGGTTCCGGATATGACAAGTGATTATCGCTATGTGATTTAAAGTTTAAGTTATGTTTTCTTGTTTGGTTAAACAAGTCTTGTGTATTTTGAAAAAAGGGCTAAGTCCTTTTGTCTAATCTGTATATATATTATGACGTAGGGATGATGTGTATATATGTATATAAAAAGTTTTAAAATTTTTCTATCTCATATAAGTCTGCAGAGCTCAATGGACGTTGTATATTGTCATTTGCTTCCGCTAGCCCCTAATATTATGTTAATCTGTCTCAGAGGCCTTCGGTAATTTCAGGATTACTGGCCGGTTACGATGCTAAACCTATAGGGGTGGGTTTGGGTCGTGACAGAGTGGTATCAGAGCACGAGTTAATACCTCACACACATGTCCATTGAGCATTAGAATGTCTACAACGGATTTAAGTTTCATGCATCTAGTAAGTAAGTAAAAAGTTGTGCATTCAAGAATATGTATATACGTTTGTGTAATATGTTTAAGTATTGAAACTAAGTATTATGAGCTATTATGGAACTGTGATGATTATAAGGAAACTGGAAGGTGTTTAATTGGTTTAGCAATGAGGCTAAAAGCTAAGAATCATTGAGATATTGAGAAATTACAAATGTTATGAGGAAATCATAAATTTGTGACTAGAACATTGGGGAGTACAAGTATGTTGATTTTTGGAAACATGGTGTTATGAGAAATTAGAATCTTTAATGGAAGCCATGGAAGTTACATGAGTTATATGTCAAATTGGACTATGAGAATATTTCAGAAATTGAGGAATTTGATGATCAATGTAGTATGTGAAACCATGGTAATTGAGGATGAGAAAAGTTATTTGATACGTAAAATGGTCCATTTTGGCGGGAACCTATTATATAGAATGTTAAATTGTAGAGTCTCGTACCTTTGTTGAATGACCTTGAAAGTCCGATTGGAATCACGTTTGGCCAGTGTTGCTTCGAGTCAGAAATTCTTGGTAAATTCCATGGGAATGAATAGGTTATGCTACCAGTGTCCTTATAAGCCTATATGTGTATGTCTACTTGTATATGATATGTGCTTTGTGTTATAATTTAAGTTAATTAAATTAACCAAAGTGTTATCAATCATCTTCTTGTGTTTAACCCTTTTCTTTCGTGATTAGGAGAAGATGGTGAAAAAGTATGAATGGGGTGGAAATTGAGTCTTTATCAGAGTGATTAGGTAAAGTAGAAGAAGTACTAGAGAACGTGGTGAAAGCTGTGAATCCTACCATACATGGCAAGATCAAAAGGAAGAGTTAAGTGTGGAAATGAAAAATGAATCAAAGAAGAAAACTAATTTTGTGGTAGGAAAGACGAGTAATTCTAGGTAAAGTTGTAAGAGAAGTAAGTTATCCTAGTATGTCAATATGTCACAAGATCCATCGGGGACTGTGTCCGATGGGACTGTGTCATAGAATTACTAGAAATGTGAGAAGTTGGGGCATCAAATAAAAGACTATCCCAAACCTAAGAGAAAGCTCAGATAATTTAATTGGTTAAGGATAGTACTTAAGTACAAGTAGGACTGCTTGAAGTTAACAGTTTGTGTGTGAGTGGTATTTTTAATAAAGCCATGTTATAATGTTTTGATAAAACTTTGCTTTGCTTTGTTTTGGAAAAGTATTTGATCAAGCATGAATGATTATCCATTAGTTTCTGTATCAAGTATTAGCTTTGTTTTGATGACATTCTTGAAAGGTCCTTTCGTGCTAAGGGACGTTAAGTTCATGTAGCACCTTTGTTGAGATATCTCTTTGCCACCGACGGTCATGTACGGATGGTACCACCGACGGTCTTGTACGGGTGGGTTACGTTTTGCCACCGACGATTGATTAAGGCCGAAATGTACATCATTGAGGCCGTTAATTAGAATCTCTTAACTTCACTTGCTGGTCAAACTGTATACTTTATGTGTGTTGAATGTCAATCAGGTTGTACATCATCGGAGCATAAAATGGGCAAAAAGACAGAATTTGGATAGAGTTGACTTTCCCGCACGTGCGTTGACTTTTTCTGGGAAAGCCAAAGCGACGTTTTAAACCTGTTTGGAAGGGAGTAGAAGTATAAGAAGGCAAGGAAAAGGCTGGAAGAGGGTTCTGAACTTGTTTTGACCAAAAGAGAGAGGCTAGGGTTTGGAAGGGAAAAGAAATAAAAAGCTTCAAGGATGTCTCCCATGGTGGTTTCTTCTCCATCTACGTCCTTCCACTCCTCCATGACTGGCTAGTCTCTTTTTCTAGGGTTTTGATGAAACCCTAGCCATGTAATTATTTAGTTTTCTTTTTGATTTTTAATTATGTAAATGTTTGAACATTTGTATGGTGATTTAGAAGTTTCTTATATATATTTTTCATTATCTCTTCAAATATTTGACTTTCTGTGATTGTTAAATGTTATCCATACATGAGTTTTCTATTCCTTCACATTCAAGGTATGAGACGAACCATGCTATGAGGAACGAGCCGTATCACTACCTTAGTTTAGAGTGAACGATTCGTATTACTTGAGATGGTTCGTGCTCGTACATTGAATGTGATGATCTTCTTGTTAAATGCTTTGAGCTTGTAGTTGCGAAGCATTAATCCGTTCCAACCATAGCATAATTGATTTCAATTGGAAACCCTAATTACGTGGCTAGTGGTGGACTCTTTGCCCTAGTTTTTCCCCAATTCAGTAAACCCAATTTCATTTATTATTGATAATTTAATTCCTTAGTTTAATTTATTTGTTATTAATTTAGGCTATGAACAATCAATCTTTTTATCAAAATTAATTTACGAATTTAACAATTAAGTTAGTTTAATTTCACAATTGTCCCTGTGGATCGATACCTGGACTTGCCATTATTCTAAAAGAATTTGGTGTAATTTAGTATTAAATTTTGGTGTGTTCAATGACCCATCAAATTTTGGCGCCGTTGCCGGGGACTTCTTGCGAAATTAGTTAATTTAAAGTTACATTCTTATTTTAATTTTTAGTTTAGGATTTTATGCTTTTGGTGTTGCTAAGTGTGCAGAGCGTTTGAAATTGGAGCTATCATCGAAGTGCAAGCGGAGCGCAACCGAGCTTTAAAAATATGAAAAAAAAAAACCGCAGCACTAAAGTGAGTAAACAAAAGCAAACACTCACAAGCAAAGCACCAAAGTGCTAAAACGAAAGGCGAAGCTCAAATAGAGGTTGGAGACAACGTCTACACGTCAAGCATCCGCAAGACGAGTAAAGCGTTTTCGTTGAACCGCTATGAGTATTTCTCCTTTAGCATTCTGCTTTTGTAACTTAGTGCACAAAGTCGAACTTTTTGTGTGTGTGTGTGGGTAGTGTATGCACGGGCGTCGTTCTTGTCGCCCTGCATTGTGGTGTTTGGACCTTGAACTAGAAAGGACCCTTAGGAGACTTAGGGCCTCTGCCCGTGTTCTTAGGCTTGAATATTCATATTCATACATTGAGCCATTAGAGATGGCAGATCCTAATGTCCCGAATGTGCCTAACCGGACCCTTAAGGATTATTTCACACCCATTGCATTTACATCACCATCATGCATCCAATTACCCAACACCACTGCTGCTCATTATGAGATTAAGTCCAACACCATACAAATGCTCCCCTCATTCCATGGACTAACTCATGATGATCCTTATAAGCATTTGAATGAATTTCTGGAAATTTGCTCGACAGTGAGGATCCAGAATTTCACAAATGAGGCCTTAATGTTGCGATTGTTTTCATTCTCGTTAAAGGATAAAGCCAAACACTGGCTAAATTCTTTACCTGCTAATTCAATCACAACTTGGGACCAATTACAGCAACGGTTCTTTGAGAAGTACTTTCCCATAGGTAAAACCAACCAACTTAGGCGAGCCATCACAAACTTTGCTCAAATGGATGGCGAGCAATTCCATGAGACGTGGGAAAGACTTCGAGACCTTCTCCAACAGTGTCCCCACCACCAAGTGCCTGATTGGCAACTTGTTCAAACATTCTATTATGGCTTAACTGAGCTGTACTGCCAAATGGTGGATTCGTCCTGTGATGGGACATTCATGTCTAAAAATGATGCCGAGGCATGGCAATTGTTTGAGAACCTAAGTGATAATTCCCTTCACCATGCCTCCGCAGCCTGGCAAGTCTGGCAACCAGTAGTTGGAGCCTCGAAAAGAGGGGGCATTTATGAGGTCGGGCAAAACTTAGAGTTAGCCGAACAAGTAGAGGCATTATCCTACAAGATAGACCATTTATTAGCTACGGGACATGCCCCTACCCAGCAAGATCAGCCTCAATTCCGTGAGGCATGTGTTATATGTGCGAGCCCTGCTCATGACTTGAGTGAGTGCCCTTCGGCATCACAATTTCTGAAGTTAGTCCAAGAGCATGTGAATGTGGCTCAAGGATTCTCCAACCCGGGTAATGACCCATACTCCAACACATATAATCCGGGATGGAGAAATCACCCTAATGTCTCATGGAGACCCCCTTCACAAGGCACTTCTTACAATCCTTCACCACCAAGGCAGAATTTCAATAATTTTGCCAACCAATTATCCTACCGACCACCGCAACCTTATCGACCCCCACAACCGTACCGGCAACCACAACCCCCGCCTGTTCCTCAGGGCAACTCTGCCTTTGAGACTCAAGTGTTAGAAGTTCTCTCAGAACTTAAGGGGTTAGCACCAATAGTTCACTCCCACACTCACTCTATTACCAAGATAGAGACCCAATTGGGTCAAATGGCTAACAACATGAATTGAAGAAATGAGGGAAAATTACCAAGTCAAACTGTGGCCAACCCTAAGGGACAATACGGGGCAGAGAGTTCGGGTGGGCATGGTAAGCAACATGAGCAAGTGCAGGTAGTGGTTGCTTTGAGAAGTGGTAGGGAGTTAGAGCCTCAGTCAATTGCGCCAGATGTAACTAGAGTTAAGAAGGGTGACCACGGGGGTACATCTAATGATAGCAAGGGTGAGAGGGAAACACTTAAAAGGGATGATTTAGTCCCTAGCACTCCATATGTGCCTAAGGCACCCTTTTCCCAATGCCTTGATACACCGTCCCCTTTTAATAAGAAGGCGGCATCTATGGAGGCAATGATGGATGTCTTTAAACAGGTAAAAATCAACCTTCCCCTGTTGGAGGTGATTAAGCAAGTATCATCATATGCCAAATTTCTAAAGGACCTTTGTACGTAAAAGCGTAAATCTAGGACACATGTGTCCCAAAAGGTCCTACTCATGGAGCAAGTAAGCTCTATCTTGTTGAATAACACACCTCTTAAGTTTAAGGACCCGGGTGCCCCAACCATTGCATGCATTATAGGGGACCATTTCATTGATAGGGCCTTATTAGATTTAGGGGCTAGTGTCAATTTATTGTCGTACTCTATGTACAAGGAATTTGGGCTTGGCGAGTTGAAGCCCACTACTGTCACTCTTCAATTGGCTGACCGGTCCCTCAGAGTGCCACGTGGGATGATTGAGGATGTGCTAGTTAAGGTTGATAGGTTCTACTTCCCTGTTGACTTTTTGGTGTTAGATATGGAACCGGTAGCCAGTTCTAAGAAACAAATCCCGGTGATCTTAGGTCGACCTTTCTTGGCTACGGCCAATGCATGCATAAATTGTCGGACCGGGGTTATGGAAGTTTCATTTGGCAACATGCAAGTGAAACTTAATGTTTTCCAAGCATCCCAACAACCTCATGAGAGAGAGGAGTGCTTATTAGTGGATGTTGTGGATGAGATTGTGGAGGAGGCTTTGCCCTCCATTCTTGTAGAGGACCCTTTAAAGGCTTGTCTAACTCATTTTGGGTTTAAAAATTTTGATATTGCTGGGTCAGTTGAGGAGGTGAATGTCTTGCTTAATTCTTCTTCTACACCGGATTTTCCTCCATGGAAAGCCCGGTTTGAGTCACTTCTTCCTCTGTCGAGAGAGCCTGCCACATCATCTTTGGTCACACCACCTACACTTGAGTTGAAGCCACTCCCGGCCACACTCATTTTGCATGATTCGTTTCTGGACGAACAACTCTTTGAGCTATCACAATCGAGCCCCCCGTGGTTTGCACATTTTGTGAATTACTTGGCCATTGGGCAAATTCCACAGAATTGGTCTAAGCAAGATAAAGACCGATTCTTTTCACAGGTCAGGTATTACTTTTGGGAGGAAATCCGGAATGATGCATATGAGAGTTCGAGAGTTTTCAAAGCTCGGACTAAAGAATTCGATGACAAGCACATTAATAGGAAATCCTTTAAACCCGACCAAAAAGTGTGGCTTTTTAATTCAAAATTGAGACTCTTTCCGAGTAAGCTAAGATCAAGATGGGATGGCCCCTTTGTAGTTGTTAAGGCATTTATTCATGGCACCATTGAGGTGCGAGATCCAAAGACTGGCCACACTTTCAAAGTGAATGGCCAAAGATTAAAACCATATATAGAGGGGATTGGGAATGGGGATATGATTGAGTCCATTGCTTTGATGGACCCATTTTACTATAATTGATAGATTGGTTTCTTATTTTTTTTTTCTTTCCCTTCTATGCTATTCTTTTTTTCTTTGTTCTCGTTATGCTTTATTTGCATCTAGGAGACTTTAAATCCTCTAAAGGTGTAATTCCTTTGATGTTAGCCGTGCCCGAACGGCATCTGACGGTCTGGTATAGCCACCTAACCATGTTTGTAGTGAGTTCCTAGGAGACCAACTGAGACGGTGGAAACTAGAGTTCGAATGGCAAAGCCTAGAACACAAAGGTTTGAGATTTCTGAGACTAGAGTTTGGTTTAAATACCCAGGGGTGTGGAGATTGCTTCAAAACTACCTCGGCTTGAACTCTGTATGGCTGCCCCATAGGTTGAGGTTGCTTTATGCGCCTCGATTCTGGATACCAAATCAACCTAGTCTGTCACCCTGTTGGTGAATAAGAAAAGTTACAAACACAGTTAGGAAGAAAAGTAGTACCCGTGGTTTTCGCGTGAAGATTATACCTTTAGTGGGCATTCCGTTATTTTCTTATGTGCTATATTTATTCCGAATGTCAATTGAAGGTAGAAATGGTTAAGAATACTTTGGGCTGTACTAGCCCGATGGCTATAAACTACGCTGGGTTTTATTACCTGGGGGATTCTGAAGTGGCAACTTTATGCCATAACTCCGGTGCCTTTTGTAAGGTGTTAGGAGTTAGTTTTCCATTTTTTTGAAGCATGTACGCTTGCTAGTGTTTCTTGTTTTTGTTAAACAATGCTGTTGCAATGTAGCAGAAAAAGGTCATTGCATGCATGTGGGTCGAAGAGACCCTCCCTAGCCTAGGTAAGACCTTGATTTCTGCTTTGTGGTTTGTAGGAAATCAAGTATTCAACCACATTCAATAAAAAAAAAAAAAAATCCCGCACGTGCGGTATTGTGCACGCACATGTATCAACATCTCAAAAAATCAATGTTGCACACTGCTTAATAAGCAAGTACGAAGAGAGCTGCGTTGACCACGCCGCACGTGCGGCTTGACTCCCACACGTGCGGGACGCCGATTTTCAAAAAAAAAATAAAATTAGCGAGGGGTGAAATGGCCGCACCTGCGGCCTGGGCCCCGCACATGCGAGAAATTTGGCAAAATTCAAATCGCACACTGCTTTAAAAGCAGGTGCGTGGGTCAAGTGCGGGAATTTTGGTGTGAAAATAATAATAATAATAATAAATAAATAAATAAATAAAAATAAAAATTATTATTTGTTTTGTTTTATTCTTATTATTTTCATTTATTTCATTTTTAATTTATTGAAGTAAAATAAATTCTAAATAAATACATAAATCAATTTTAAAAATAAATCAATAAATATACAATTATTTTACTTATAATTTATATATATATATATTTAAAAAAAATCATATTTTATTATTATTATTATTATTTTATTTTTATTTTTATTTTTTTCCTATTTTCTATTTTCGTACCAAAAAAAAAAAAACTTATCTGCAAAAGTTGAACATCACTTTCCCAACTCTCTCCATCTTCCTCATCATCATCCTTCTTCTTCTCTCTCTCTCTCTCTCTCTCTCTCTCTCTCTCTCTCTCTCTCTCTCTCTCTACCCCCCACACACACCCACAAACTCCACCAACGTCACCATCACCAACTTTTCTTTTTCTTTCTTCTTCCTCACCACTATCATCTCACCGTCGGCATCATTTCCCTCTCCGTCCGACGAACCTCCGGCGACCACCATTTTTTCCGGCGAACCTCCATTCTTTTTCTCTCTTTCTCCACTTTTTCAAGATAATTTTTTTCCTTTTATGTGAAGATTTGTGGATGTAGGAATCAATTTGTGGAGTTTTTGATTTTGTTTTCATTTTTATTTGATCTAGTGTTTATCCAAAAATAAAAAATAAAAATTGCTTAGCCATGTTTGTTGTTAGTTGTTTCTTCTTTCTTTTATTTTATTTTGTTTATTTAGCCATGCAGTAGTACACTAACTTAGCCATGTTTAGTTTGTTTGTTTATCTTTAAAAAAAAAAAAAAAAAAAAAAAAAAAAAAAAAAAAAAACCTCATAAATAATGGTACTAACAATAATCCTAATTTAGTTTTTTTTTATTTGTTATATTTGTTTAGGTTAAATTGCTTCGTAGTGATTCTGGTTAGTTTAATTAGTTAGTGGAATTTGGTTTTATTTTTATTTTTATTATACTTGTGTAGTTAGTGATGTTATTTTTATCTTATTCTATGATGTCATTATTCATATAATTATTAAGTAGTTTAGTTTTTATTTTATTTTATTTTCTGAAGTTTTATTTAATTTTCTTCTCTTCAATTAAATAAATAAATAAATAAAATGTTTATTTTTGGTTGTTTTATTCTTTACTTTAGTCTATTTTGTAGTTTAGTTATTTTATAGTATAGTTAATTTAATTTAATGTCATTTTACTTCATTTATTTAATTAATTTTGTTTTTATATATTAAAAAAAATTAAAAAAAACAGTGAGAATTGCATGTGGTACATTAGTGGGCAAACTTGTGCTTTCATATTTTATTTTATTCTCATGATTGGTTCCACGGGTTTGTGTCTATTTGCCTTTAGTGTGTGCAGGATATGAGTCGACGTGTATCTGCTCGGGCCTCCAAGAGGGCCAGAGGTTCCACCTCTTTGGCGCTACCACCGCCACCGTCACCACCATCCTCGCCAACACCACCGAGTGACTTGCCCCGGCCAGAATGGGCTTCACGCCCTCTTCACAAGCTCACGCAGTTCAATATGCTATTTTTTCAGCGTGACGCAGACACTACTTGGGCCGTTAAGCAGCTCTGCCTCCGGCAACAGTTGGGCATTTGCGCTGTGACAACGCCCACTTATCCTCGTCTGGTATGACTATTCTACCAGAACTTGTATGAGACACCCATCGCGGATGGACTGCTCTCTAACATTGACGGTCAGGCTGTCCACATCACCTCATCCATGATTGCCACAGTGTTGGGGTTTCTCGCCAAGCCCGAATATCAACCCTTCCCGGAAGTTGAGGATCGACAGCCCATACATAGCCTCATCCAGCAATACTTCCCGGGGGCCCACGGTGACCTCAGTTTCACATGCTTGCGGCGGAGCAAGCTGCCTAGCCGCTTGCTATTCCTTGATTCCGTGGTCCATAAGAATGTCCTTCCACTTGGGCATCGAGCTAAGCGACGATTAGAGTTTGTTCGGGTTCTACACGGGTATCAGCATGGCTATCAAGTCCCGCTTGAGCATATCATCTAGATGCACTTGCAGAAATTTCTACGGGAGGCAGTTCGGCCTGATCCTATGTAGAACCTGACTTGGCCACTACCATTTGCCAATTTGTTGACACTTGTGTTTGAGTTGAACCACCTCCCCATTGTTGAGGATCAGGAGATTGATAGAGTGTATCCGACTTTCGGCCAGCGAGAATGGCAGCATAGCATATCTCGCATCCCGCAGCCGGTTGGGGCCCCAGTTGATGAGGCCCAGGACCCCGTACATGACCGCCCAGCTCATCTTGTTCCCCCAGTGCCTCCCCAAGGGACCCCACTCTACATGACTCGCGAGGAGTACTTACAGCTTCAACACTCTGTGGATCAGGTCCACAGTACTCTTCGTGATCACCACCAGAGTCTCATGGAGTTGCGCACGGATTCTTAGGCGCATTGAGACTACACTCAGTCGCGCTTCGACCAGCTACACGCCGACAACCTCGCCATCCGGCAACAGGTTCAGGATGACGCCTTTGAGACGCGCTCTTTGATGCACGCCTTGTTTGCCCAGCATTTCCCGCCCCCATCACCACCAGCTTCCCCGTAGTACCCGCCTGTATATTGCTTTGTCTCTTTTATTTTTCTTTTTATTTTTATTTTTCTTTTTAGTTCTTTCTTTTCTTCAAAAAAAAAAAAAAGTGTGCAGTGTGTCTATGTTACTCTCTGCCTACCTAGATGTGCACCTACAATTCTTGTAATATTCTCTCATTTCTCTTTACTTTTCCATTAAGGACAATGTCATATTCAAGTTGGGGGATGAGGGTTATATTTTCTTTTGTACATTTCTATTTGGCTCATAATTCATGCTTATACCTGTTTCACTTGATTGCATTACTTCACTTGATGTGACTTTTTGCTAGTAGGGTGATGATATTTGTGTATGTTAATTGGAGAGCATAGTAGACTTGTATGAAAAGATTTATTGGGTAGATACTTGCATGCGATGTTTGCACGAGGAGAGTTGTCTGTGTTTGTGGTATTAGTACACTTGTCATGAGTATGCCTTAATGCCTCTACACCTAATGTCCTAAAACTGTCTGGTTTGGGAGTCATTGGCCCAATGCTTGTTACATGGGTTAATTAGAAAGCTTAAGGGACATGGAGATTGCATAGTTAAGGAAAAATAAGAAGAATGACTAGTTCGGATTCGTAACCTTTTCAACTCGAGTTATTAAGTCCGTAGGGGTGTTTCTACACCTAATGCCCTAAAACCGTCTGGTTTGGGAGTCATTGGCCCAAAACTTGCTACATGGGTTGATTAGAAAACTTAATGGATCAAGACATTGCACAGTCATAAAAAAAAAAAAAAAACTTTTGAGAATATTGGCTGCAGTAGGTTAGTTTTTCTGTATATGTTGGGTGTTATTATGAGTTACACTGGGCTATTATAGTGGATAGTTAACTAATATGGATGTTGCACTTTACATCGAGGGTACTCATGACTTGTCTCCTAGCATGCACAAGTATAGGGAACTTTACTTTCGTATTAACTGAATTGTGGTTTCAACTCAATAGGTTCCTTCATGCTTGTCCACTGTGCCTTTAACGACTCATGATGTCTCAATATCACACTGTAGTAGCACATAAGTTGATTGTTAGGTGGAGCAGTGTGGTCATTTGTTGTTGAGTATATATGAATATGTTAATGTTTGTGGGTATCATTTTTGGAAACCCTCACGAGACTTTACTCGTCCACTTGGGGTAACCTTGTGGTTTAAAGGCTTGTTGCATATGCTAAATGCAACTGTTTTCCCACGAAAGAGGAAATAGATAGATTTTGTTTAATTTTATTTTATTTTACTTGCTTGAGGACTAGCAAGTAGTAAGTTAGGGGATGTGATTAAGGTCGAAATGTACATCATTGAGGCCGTTAATTAGAATCTCTTAACTTCACTTGCTGGTCAAACTGTATACTTTATGTGTGTTGAATGTCAATCAGGTTGTACATCGTCGGAGCATAAAATGGGTAAAAAGACAGAATTTGGACAGAGTTGACTTTCTCGCACGTGCGTTGACTTTTTCTGGGAAAGTCAAAGCGACGTTTTAAACCTGTTTGGAAGGGAGTAGAAGTATAAGAAAGCAAGGAAAATGCTGGAAGAGGGTTCTGAACTTGTTTTGACCAAAAGAGAGAGGCTAGGGTTTGGAAGGGAAGAGAACCAAAAAGCTTCAAGAATGTCTCCCATGGTGGTTTCTTCTCCATCTACCTCCTTCCACTCCTCCATGACTGGCTAGTCTCCTTTTCTAGGGTTTTGATGAAACCCTAACCATGTAATTATTTAGTTTTATTTTGATTTTTAATTATGTAAAGGTTTGAACATTTGTATGGTGATTTAGAATTTTCTTATATATATTTTTCATTATCTCTTCAAATATTTGACTTTCTGTGATTGTTAAATGTTATCCATACATGAGTTTTCTATTCCTTCACATTCAAGGTATGAGACGAACCATGCTATGAGGAACGAGTCGTATCACTACCTTAGTTTAGAGTGAACGATTCGTATTACTTGAGATGGTTCGTGCTCGTACATTGAATGTGATGATCTTCTTATTAAATGCTTTAAGCTTGTAGTTGTGAAGCATTATTCCGTTCAAACCATAACATAATTGATTTCAATTGGAAACCCTAATTACGTGGCTAGTGGTGGACTCTTTGCCCTAGTTTTTCCCCCAATTCAGTAAACCCAATTTCATTTATTATTGATAATTTAATTCCTTAGTTTAATCTATTTGTTATTAATTTAGGCAATGAACAATCAATCTTTTTATCAAAATTAATTTAGAAATTTAACACAGAGCCGCCATTTGCCATTGTGTTTGCGGACGAGGACCACATTGGACAACCACCTAGGA
>NW_021024953.1:2634698-2702992 GCF_004153795.1 Camellia sinensis | reverse complement strand
TCCCCTCCGCGTTTAGCCATGGCTTTGGGAAGCCGCAGAATGGAAAACCTTCCCCCTCCCAGACGAAGTGTCCGTTTAGGGTACCCCAGATGGGCCTGTGCATTAACTCAAATGGCTTCCCGGCCTTCTTTGCTTTGGCCCTTCCGGCCATTTCTTTTCCTTTCCTTACCCAATCGTCCTTGGTGGGCAGATAACCCAGTCCAAAGGTGTGGGGGTTGTGTGGCACTTCGGCCAATATTGAGACGCCCTTCCGGCCGCTCCTCCCTAATCCCATCCCAGGGGTATGTTTTAGTTTGTTCATGCTTCTCCCTAATCCCATCCCAGGGGTATGCTTCAGCTTGCTCATGAGGTATATGGATTGGGCACTAACATACATGCCCTCATTCGCAGCCATGACATTCTGCACCACTTGACCCTCGGCCAAAGTGAACCCCGACAAAAACACATCCTCCGTGCCGTGCTCGATCTCCAAGACAGGTGTGGATACTTCCGGCGGGGGATGGATTGATGAATTCCCAAAAACGATCACTATCCCTTTCCCGTGAGGGTACTTTAGCATCTGATGTAGAGTGGAAGAGACTGCTTTGACCTGGTGCAACCACGGTCCCCCCAAAAGTAGGTTAAAAGTTGCGGGAACGTCCAAGATATGAAATTCAATGTTGTGTTGTCCTGGACCAACCTTGGTTTGAATTTTAACAGTCCCCATCACTTCTCTGCTGGTATTGTCGTATGCTCTGATTACTTGGGTGGTTGGGACGAAGTCCACGGGTTTCAACCCGATTGCATATGCCGTTCTGGTTGGGCAGACATTAATCGCATACCCGATATCAACAAGTACCACCGGTATCCACTTATCTCTACATTCCACAGAAATATAGAGAGGTTTGTTATGACCTGTGCCCTCAGGCGGTAGTTCCTTGTCCGAAAAGGTTAATGCCGGGGAACCTCCTCCCGGAAAAACCAGCCCAACCAGCTGTTCAGGCGTGGTGTCTATGGAGAGTTTGGACTTGTCCATAGCAGATAGGACAGCTTCTCTATGTACTCGCGATGCCATTAGCAGTCCCTAGATGGAGATGTCTGCTTGTATCTTCTTTAACTGTTTCAGCACAGCTTCCTCTTCAATCTGCTTCTCCTTCTGTTTCTCCGCTTCTCTATCCTTCCCGGATGCCTCGGGTTGGTCCAGATGTGGGGGTTTGAAGTACCGCCCACTTCTCGTCATATGGTCAACCTCATCGAGGTACCAAGTGTCATCCGGTTGATTATTCCCCCAGTCTTCATCCGTGTGGGCAAGACATATGTCATCGTCTTCCCACCACATTCCATCGGCAGCCAACAGACACCTGTCTGGCTCCGATTTAGTTGTACTCGCAGTATTCCCTGTCCACATGCTCACAACATTCTCCATCTTCGTGCACACAGCACTTTCAGTCCCCTCAGGGCTTTTAACTTTCCTAATTCTCTCAGCCTCCTCAAACTTTTCTCGTTCCAGCTGCATCAGTACAGCTGTTTGTTCAACAATTCCCGTATCCATAATGCCCATGTCTCGAGCAGAATTCTTAGCACCGGCGCTCTCCGGCAGTACAACTTGACTTTCGGCCATTCCGGCCACAACTGATACTCCTGCCCCTGCCGGGCTCTGTTCTGGTTGGGCTTCCCCCACTGCATCTGGTTGATCCTCGAGCCATCCAGTGGCTTCCGCTGATCCCTCATAATCATACCAGTTGATTGACAGATCCTCCAGTTCCTGGTCATCTAAAAATTGTAGGTTAGCAAAGTCCTCCTCTACGGCTGTCAGATTATCTGGCCATAGCCCAGATCCATCCCCCCGGATCATGCATAGCTCTCCTGTCTCTGGCAATTCTATACCTAGCCCAATTCGGCTCGTTGATAGGATGTACTTGCTTGGATCATAGGCTCCCCCAGCAAAACTCTGTCCAGTCCCAGATTCAACAATCTCATTCTCTCCCAAAATCTTCCCTGCTCTGTCTTCGACGATCACCACCATCGGTTCTGATTGGGTTTTGGAGATGTCCACCATGCACAAGAAATCTGTGCAGTCGGGGAGGAGCACCTCCGGCTTGGGTAGGTGGGTGGGCGTAATATAGATGCTAGGATCGTAAGATGCGACCCCGGTCTGGATAAAATTAATTCTTTTGGGAGGGGGAGGTTGGTTATGTGGTGGGAGAGGGTTGGTTGTGACATTGGGTTTATCAGGAGGTGCGATCACCTGTTTGTCAATAAGATCCTGGATCTCATGACGCAATCTGTAACAACGGTCGGTATCGTGACCGTGTTGTTGGTGATACGCGCAGTACTTTGACGGGTCATAAGAGGGGGGGAGTGGATTCGGTAATGGCTTTGGCTCTAGGGGTTTTAAATGATTTTTTCTGATCAATATTCCCAGAACTTTGGTCAGGGGCATATATAGTGGGGTAAAGGTTCTTTGGCCTCATGGTTGGAATCTGTTGGTTTGTGTGTTGCTTCCGAACGCGCCGGAGAAGGGTGTGGCAATCATGGGCCTTGGAGGGGGAGGGGGAGTGGTGGTGACCATACTAACTTCCGAGGCTCTCGTATTTGCAGCGCCACTCGGGCCCGCATTGTTGTTACGGTTGAAGGTCCTCCTCGGTTGTTCCCTGTCATGGTCAAACAGTCCTTGTTTCATTGCGTCTTCGATTTGCACCCCCATCTCATGTAAATCTACGAAAGTAGGGAAGGGGACTACAATCATTCTCTGCATCAGCTTTGGGTGGAGATTGCGCACAATCATCCGGATTTGATCTTTGTCAGTGGGCCTTAAAGTCATCATTGACGCCTTTGCCCTCCATCGGATCACAAAGTCCGAGAAAGTTTCCTTGGGCTCTTGCCTTGTCGTTTCAAGATCACAAGTTATGATCTCGATCTGAGTGTTGTATGAATATTGCGTGACAAAGGCCTCAGCCATCTCATCCCAATTCTTCTTCACTTCATCTTGTAACTTTGCGTACCAATGGGAGGCCACACCCGACAGGGTTCGGCCGAATAGTGAGAGCTTCTGTGGTCGTGTTAGGCCCATTGGCCGCAAGATGTCTGCAAACAGTCGGATATGGACCATGGGGTCGCCGGTCCCGTCAAAGCGGTCTTCTTTTGTATAGCCAAGGGCTTTAACTGTATTGAGGTAAGCTCATTTTTGTTGTAACCAAGCAACGACTTAGAAAGATGTTAGCCTATAGGGCATATGGTTACCTGTTTAGTTTTCAGTTCTCTTATCATTGTAACACATGCTGTAGATTCAGGATGAACAGTTTGTGAATGTATATCGCATATGTTATCTTTTGTATACGAACTCTGATGAATGAAAGCACATTATTTATTTTTATTCTTCTGCTTATAGGTTGTATTTATTGCATTATTTTGGGGGCGTTACAACTTGGTATCAAAGTGTACCAGATTTGAATACTTTGGGTACATAGAAAGTGGTTGTTAGGTTTGTCTCGCTTAGCTGAGACGTTAGTATATATTGTATGCTTATGTGATAACATAATTATATGATTATATGGGTATGAAATTAAATTTTCAGGATGTTGATCGAGTTCACAGGTCTCTAGGAGTCTTGTTAGAAAGACACTTGATCACTGCCATTTCTAACTAGAACTCTGGTGACGCCGCAGGACGGTCATTATCCGAAAATGAAATTCGTGTGTGTTTATGTGACTACGTGCTTATGTGGAATGAATTACTATTGTCCATCATATTAGGACGCGAGTAAGTTAGCCTCGGCACATTTGTAAATGTGCTAATCTCTTTTGTTACTTTCATTAGGATGTCAGGACGTGGACGTGGTGGTGGTAGGTGTGGTAGGCTTAAAAGGCATGAGATGCCTCTACCAGATGATATTCCGGCACAGGAAGAAAGGGTTAGTTAGACTAATGTGGTCGAACCAGTAGGTCAGCAGGCCATGTGCGCCTTAGCCTATGAAATGGCTGGAGCATTGCGGGAATCTATGGACATTCTCAGGGTTGAGAATCAAGTCTAGGCCCAGGTAGTTGAGGCAAGGCCATCTTTTTTGAAGAGATTTTGCCCACAGTCGGATGGCACATCTGGTGCATCTGGTTTGAGGCAGACACAGAGCCACTAGCCTGCACAGTTAGCACAGGCCTCAAGAGCCAATCAGGGAGCCTCTTCGGCTCAGTTAGTGCCTTAGACTTATGCTCCGAGGGGTGAGCAGGTTGAGCAGAGACCTACTAGGCGTGTGTATAGCGCCAGATCTTGTACCAGCGCCTTCTGTAATGAGAGGTACCTTTTTGTTTTGCAATTTAGTTGCTAATGTGTTGATTGATACGAGTGCATCTCATTCTTTTATCTCGTATACATCTGCATCGATTTTGGAGTTAGAGTTGGCTCAGTTAGCATCTCCTATTTGTAGAGTCACCCGTTGGGGGTGAGGTTATCTTGAAATAGGGGTATCGGGGTTGTGACATCGAGGTTGCCGACTTCCTTTTGCATTTGTGTAGCTTGACATGTCTAGTTTTGATGTCGTTTTGGGTATAGACTGGTTATCATCATATCAGACTGTTATAGATTGTTATCGTCAAAGGGTTATTGTATGTACCTTGAGCGGTGATTGCTTTTACTTCTTAGGGGACCAGGTGAATAGAGTCTTATCATCTTTATATGATCCGCGTAGGCGAAATGAACTTAGTTTCCTTTTTGCTAGCATTTTAAGTAGTAAGTGTGATGAAGTCCGAGTTGAGTTACCAAGGGTGATTTGTGAATACCCAAATGTCTTTCCTAAGGATCTTACTAGTTTACCACTTCACTGAGAGATTTAGTTCTCTATTGATTTAATGCCTGGCACGGCACTGGTTTCTATGACACCTTATAGATTTGTACCTGCTGAATTGAGTGAGTTGAAGATTCAACTCCAGAAATTATTAAATAAGGGTTTTATCTGCCCTAGTATTTTGCCTTGGGGAGCACCGGCTGTCACGTCCCAAAATTTAGACAATTAAATATTAAATTAGGATTAAACCCCAATCAATATTCCATCATCCAAATCTTAGGGGTGAAACAAAAAAAAAAAAAAACTAAACGCCAACCAAACCATCCACCATAATCTCATAACTATCCAATACCTCCAACATTAAAGTAATAATAAATAGTCAAAACAACTTAAATAATGTACGGTTACAAACCATGCCAAATTATCCCAATACTAAAGTCATAAAAAAAATAAAATAATAAATACATAAACTAATATCAACCTAAGCTTAAGAAAACAAAAGCAGTCCAAACGACAAGTCCAACAACTATAGTAATTACATGTCACCACCGTAGCCCCAACTAATACTGCAAAGGAAGTTCAACTAGGCTCAAACAGAATGCACCTGAGTTGCCAAGAGACAAAACAGGTCAGTATACAGGTTCTGGCCGGTTCGACCACTGGGTCACCGGGTTTTCCCGGTTTTGGCCCCAATCCAGGTTTAGGGGGTTGACCAGACCGGAACAAGGCCCGGTTCAACCGGGCCGACCTGCCGGTCCGGTCCGGGTTTGAAAACAATGCTGTTAAGCAGGCCTTCGGTAATCTCAGATTACTGGCCGGTTACGATGCTAAATCCATAGGGGCGGGTTTGGGTTGTGACACAAAGATCGCCAGTGCTCCTGACGGGGAGTTACTTGAACGAATGAACCCTTTCTGAAGCATCTCTTCCAGCTGCTTCTTCATCTTCACAAGCTCTTTAGGCCATTCTATATGCCGCCTTAGAAATTGGTGCAGTTTCCGGCACTAAGTCAATGCGAAATTCTATTATCCGTCGAGGTAGAGGTCTAGGTATCTCTTGAAATACATCCTCAAACTCACGCACCACATCTACCTTACTAATATCCTGCTTAGGGATTTCTACTGACCACAGAAAACTTGTCATTATCGACTCTTCTTTATCGCTAGAAGTGTGGATAAGCCATGGCATACCGAGAATATCTATATTTACAGTCCTTCCAGCACAATTCAGAGTCACAAAGTAATTTCGCAGCCAATCCATACCCAAAATAATTGTAAACCCCTCAAACCCTAAAACAATTAAGTCTGCATACAAGACTCTGCTCGCAAAATCAATCTCTAAATCTTTACACATCTCTTAAAGAGTAACTGCCCCTCCTAAAGGGGTCTCAACACGAATAGGTCTAAATAATGAGGTAGTTACAAGGTATTTTCTTTCTACAAACTATCTAGATATGAAAGAATGAGAGGCACCAGTATCAAAAAGTACTCTAATGGGTTCTCGAAAAAGATTAAAGGTACCTTCCAGCCAACACCTTCACGTTAAACACACAAAAATTCATTCATAAATACTTAGAATAAATTCAACCACCAAACTAAACCAGCTAACTGATGTTTTCACAATCCGAGGATCACCTAAACTCTGACAAGTCTAGGGTAACTTAGAGCTCTAATACCAAACTGTCATGCCCCAAAATTTAGACAATTAAATATTAAATTAGGATTAAACCCCAATCAATATTCCATCATCCAAATCCTAGGGGTGAAAAAAAAAAAAAAAAAACTAAACGCCAACCAAACCATCCACCATAATCTCATAACTATCTAATACCTCCAACATTAAAGCAACAATAAATAGTTAAAACAACTTAAACAATGTACGATTACAAACCATGCCAAATTATCCCAATACTAAAGTCATAAAAAAAATAAAATAATAAATACATAAACTAATATCAACCCTAAGCTCAAGAAAAACAAAAGAAGTCCAAACGACAAGTCCAACAACTATAGTAATTCTACGTCACCACCGTAGCTCCAACTAATCCTGCAAAGGAAGCTCGACTGGGCTCAAACAGAACGCACCTGAGTTGCCAAGAGACAAAACGGGTCAGTATACATGTATACTGGTATGAGTACAAGATTTAACACCCACGTGTCCACTAGACACAAAAAAAAATACATTTAATTCTTGTTACGAGACAAGGCAAGTAGTTCCAACCGCATCAAGATGAATGGGTAGTTTCTCGAGATACAGTGACATTGAGTTTCTTACCCGTACACAACGAAATATAAACTGATTATAAAATAAACAAAATAGAAATAAAAATATGTTGGGTCAGCCCTGCATAAAAAAGTTAATAAGACCCACCATCCTGCAAAAAAAATAAAGTTAAAGTATAATTTAATTATAAGTAACTTGGTGAAGAAGTACAAAAATACACCATTTCATGCTTAAATAATTCGAATTGACCAAAACTCAAAGAATAAAAGTTGTACAGAATCAAATTTCCTAAAAGAATATACAAATGAATTTAACAGAAACTGAACAGGTTGAGAGAAAAACATGATAGAAAAACGTAGACGGAATTCAATCGAAAAATCTGAAACTGAAAACGAACAAAAACTGCCCTGAGATGATTTTTTTCGAAAAATTTCAAAACATGAAAAGTGTACAGAATAATGTTTTACTCCAATTTTTGCGAAACCAATAAAAATGAGTTCGTTTCGTGGGTTAAAACAGCCTCTAAAATATGCATTGCTAAAATGAATCAAAACTACTATAACCAAGATCATCCGATTATAAGTTCTAATCGATCTTTTTAAATAAAATTTAAAGCACAAAAGTTGTCTAGAATCACGTATATATGTCTTTGCTCAAATTTCATAATTTATCGAGGTCGTTTACTATTTTTGAACATGTACAAATCAATATAATTCACACTATACCAATAAACTCATAATTAAATTCTTTGTGCCTTAACTCCACCACTTCGGCCCATCACTTCCGGCCTACACATATATTCCATGTGCCTCCCGTATACCTAACACCACTCCGAAGCCAAACTTGCATTGGGATATCGTCTCGAGTTTGACTCATACTCCCTGAATGATTAGTATGTACGTACGCTAACACTCGTCTACTCATGAGAACGAGGCAACTATATACATATACAAAACATCTCACTCATGAGAGCAACATAACAATGTCAAACCTAAGGTATTCAAATAAATCTCATAATTCTCACTTTTTTTTTCTTCTTATACACTATACATTCTTTCTCACCATCACTCAAATAAAACAACAATCTATGGAGTCATGGTGGAATATAAGGAATTTATCTATGAGTTCCTAATTTATTTTAATTTTATATATCTATGAGTGTGATTACAATCATAAAATAAATACATATAAAAACTTTAAACCGTAAATACACATCTACCCAAATAATGAAATCAATCCATCATCTACATGCAAATACAAAATCAAACCAACATCAAATAAATAAAAATAAATTAACAAAAATAACGGCTCAATCCATTATCTAACCAATATCTATGAATTCTAAGTTTATTTTAATTTCATATAATCATGAGTGTGATTACAACCATAAAATAAATACATAAAAAAACCCCCCTAAACCTCGCATACATAACTAACCAAAATAATTAAAATCAATCTATCATCTAAAAACCCTAAACCTTACATACACAACTAAACAAAATAATTAAAATCAATCAATCATCTACATGCAAATATACGAAACCAATTCAACATCAAATAAATAAAAATAGCGAATTAAATATAAATCAAGAGAAGTAGGTTTTGTACTTACAATTATTTTTTAAAGATTAAAAAAAATATTTGAAAAACTAATGGAACCACCAAAACAAAATCCTAATCTTTTTTTTTTCTTCCCTTTCCTCTTTTTCTCTCGGCTAGCATAGCCGCCACACGTAGCACTTGAGTGTGTACGACTGTGTATGGAGAAGAAGACAAGATGACGAGGTGAGAACTACCCGTGAGGCTGTCACGCCCCAAAATTTGGACAATTAAATATTAAATTAGGACTAAGCCCCAATCAATATTCCATCATCCAAATCCTAGGGGTGAAACAAAATCTAACTGTTTTTGTCTCCATAAGGTTTAAGTAAATTTCCATGCTCAAAAGATTACAAAGGATAAAAAAAAAAAATACTAGCAAAACGCAAGGATCCTTATTTTTAAGTATTTCTCAACTTTCTTAATGCCGTAGAATTATCAAGTCCTAAACTTGGTTTCTTATATGATTTTCATTGGTATTCATCCACTTTTTCCGAATAAAATTTTCCTTCTAATAGTCGATGGAACTTATAGTTTGATTATTGATTACTGAACTGGCAATTCTAATTGAGTACAACCTTTAATGCATTGATATACATTTTTTTCATGGCAAAAATGCTAGTGTAGAGTCTCTTTGTTTTGGATACTTTCATTTAATGCATCGATATTCAATTTTTATTTGTAAACTTTTCAAAAAATTGTTATCACAAATATATAAAATGAATCTGATGCCTAAATTCGCTGGGAAAAAAAATGCAACTACAATATCAAACCAACATCAAATAAATAAATAAAAACAACGAAATAAACATAAATCAAAAGAAGTGGGTTTTGCACTCACAATTATTTTTTGAAGATCAAAGAAATATTTGAAGAATTAATAGAGCCACCAAAACAAAACCCTAACCCTTTTTTTCTTTTCCTCTCCACTTTCTCTTCCCGCCGTCTCCCCTTTCTTCTTCTCTTCTGTTCTCTTCTCTCTCCCTCTCTCTCTCTCTCTCTCTCTCTCGACTGCTGCTATTTGAAAATTCTCCACACTTTTATGATTATAATAACCTAAGTTTAATATATGATAACCTAATAACATTATATTATATTTTATTATATAAATACCATATATATAAATATAAATATCCTATATAAGATTAATATATATATATATGTATATATAAAATAAATATATCAATATTTGAATTAATTACATATAATTAACTATCACATTAAATTAATTAAATAACAAATTAAATTCTCATGTAACTACCCAATTAATAAAGCCAAAAATAAAATAAGATAATAATAATAATAAATAAAGAAAGGCTTACGAAAAAATCAGGATTGCTACACCGGCTCTCTTTGCTAAGAAGAAAAATGGAGCGTTGCGACTTTGTATAGATTACCGAAAATTGAACTGGGTAACTGTTAAGAACAAGTAACCAATGTCTTGTATAAATGATTTGTTTGATCAGTTAAAGGGGTCTTGTTGCTTCTCTAAGATAGACCTGAGAGCGAGTTATCACCAGTTGAGAGTGAGGGATGAGGATATCCAGAAGATGGCATTCCATACACAGTATAGCCATTATGAGTTCCTAGTGATGCTTTTTGGACTAAGCAATGCACCAACTGTATTTATGGATTTGATGAATCGGATCTTCCGTGAGTTCCTAGACCGTTTTGTGGTTGTCTTTGTGGACGATATCTTAATTTGCTCACCCTTTGAAGAGGAACACGATGAACACTTGCGGGTGGTACTTGAATTGCTTAAAACCTACCAGCTGTATGCTAAGTTTGGGAAGTGTGAGTTCTGGTTGAGGGAAGTTAAGTTCTTAGGCCATGTGGTATCCGGGAAAGGGGTGATTGTAGATTCATCCAAGAAAGAGGCAATGTAAGATTGGACACAACCTAAGAACGCTTTTGAGATTCGTAGTTTCTTGGGGTTGACCGGGTATTACCGTTGATTTGTGAAGGATTTCTCTAGGCTAGCCTCACCTTTGACTAAGTTAACGAAAAAATAGATCAAATTTGTATAGAGTGAGACTTGTGAGAAGTCATTTCAAGAGCTTAAAGTTAGACTTACCACTGCTCTAGTCTTGATTATTCCAGAGAGGGGTTTTGGGTTATTCTGTTTATTGTGATGCCTCACGAGAAAGGTTTGCGTTGTGTTTTGATATAGAAAGGGAAGGTAGTTGTGATAACCCAACTCGTACTATGCTTAATTATGCATGTGATTATGTGTTTGATATGAATTTGCAAGTTTAAGTATATGAATTATGTGAATTTAGAATAATATCTGTCAAATGTAGGAATATCTGTCGCAATTGGAACTTTGAATTGAAAATTGAAGGCCTTAGAGGCGCGATAAACAAAAATTGACTTCATATCTGTGATTAGCATGATTTATAGAGCTCACAATGAAATTTTGAAAAATTACGATTCGTAATGAATAAATTAAGATTTATGAGTTAAGTTATATATGTTTAGCCCCTTTTGTTCTTCATTTTTAGAGGAGAGCTCCAGAGAGTGAGTTAGAGAGAGAGGAACAAGGAAAGTTAGGATTTTGATAGAGATTCAAAGAGCAAAACCTAAATTTGAACTAAGATATGTTAATCTACTTGAAATCTTGTGTATATCTCATTTTTTGCTTGAAATCAAGAGGAAATTGGGAATTTTGAACTAAGGTTTTGAGATATATAATGATTGAGCTAAATGTATGAAATTGAACCTTAATCTCCTCATTTTTGTTTGATTTGAGTTCATTCTTGTGATTGATCCATGAAACAAACTCTAGATGGTTTATACAACCAAGGATTGTTGGAAGATTCACCATGTTTGTATGTGTATTGAACTTGTTTATGTAGTTTATGAATATGCGAAAGTGATAAGACCATGAATCTAAAGTTGAGGCAAGATTGATATGTTTAAAGTGAAATTACACTTGTATCATGCTAGTATATCGTTATTTTGGGTTAGTTTTGCATGAATTTGGGGTTAGAAATGAGTTTGGGAAGTTTGTATTTTTGTGCCATTTTCGGACTGTCTGATTTTGCCCAGACCGCATGAGCGGCCATGGGCACCGCATGAGCGGAGTATGAAGAAAAAAAGAGGTTTTCATTTTGCTCCTTGGGCGCTCAAGCGGCCAATTTTTCTACTCGAGCCGATTTGAACCGCACGAGCGGTGAAGACTTCCGCACGTGCGGAACCCCTATTTAAGCCCAACTTCAAAAAGGTATATTTCTTTCATCCAGACTCCGTTTTAAGCGATTCTTGAGCCTAAATTCAATCCCGTGAAGTTTGGTTTCTAATGGTGGTGGTCTCAAATCCAAATTATAAGTACACAAATAGATATGCTCAAATTAGTGAAGGATGTTTATTTTCTTTTAACCGTTTCATGCCATTCCCTACCCTAACTTCATTTTCTTTTGCTTCTTGCTATTTCCTTAGACCTTAAATATGTAAACATGATACTTTCAATGAGAAACATATGAGATTGTTATAGGAAACATTAATTTAAGTCATGAACATTTATGGTCATTTAAAGTACATCTTTGACACAAGCTTTGTACGTGAATCACACGTAGAGAAGTTTAGCATTAAACACTTGAGAGGGATTAAAGAATGGGGAATGATTGAATGGATATGTAATGAATAAATCAATTGAGTGAATTGAAGGCAATGTGTTTTGAAATATTATGCTTGGTTATGTTTATGCAGGCTGAGTCTTTAAGGAGTATCATCCGACCAAGTACTATGAGTAATTTCTTTGTAACGGTATTTTCATATGAAATACTTTGGAATTGTAAAACTTATGCTGCTGTATAAATTATGTGCTTTGACAAGTGTTTTCGAAATAATAAAATATACTTGAAATCTTCAGAGCAATTATGCTATGGCAAGTTTCTGAAAGAATGTTTTGATAAGAATGCATGAGTTTCGTTTTGAGCAATGATTATGATAAAGTGGGAAAATGTACTTTGACCCTCAATAATTGTTATTTGTCTATGATCCATCTTAGACGTTTTGCATAAGCTAATGATTCGCGATAAATATTCTGTATGATGTCAACCTTTAACGATTGTCCTGTATGGTAATTCAACAAGTTAATTAAGGCCTTTAGGTACTCCGCTACGACTTGGAGTTATGAAAGGTTTAGTAAGCAATATTTGATACTATGTGATTTGAAACAAGCTTTAATTTGATTTGGAATTAGACTTAAATGTATTATTCGATCGAAATGAAGGAACTTCATTAATATTATATGACATGTGCAATATGGGCCCGAGGCCGCTTGTTATATGTTGGGCCCGAGATCGCTTGTTATATGATTGGGCCTGAGGCCGTTTGTCATGTGATTGGGTCTAAGGCCATTTTAAATATATGAATATGGACATTGTGAGAATCTTATGATTATCTATTTACACTACTTTACTGTATTATTACTCACTGAGCTTTGTTCACCCAATATTATGTATGCACATGTAGGTGATCAGCAGCATGTAGCACATCCCTAGAGTTAGCTTCAAGAGCTATTTTGTAACCCAATCAAGTCATGCCTCTGAAATGGAGTTTTGTCTTTGACTTACACCACACCTTGACCTTATTTTGCTTTTGCCATTATGGCCTTGGGTTTGTAAATAATATGTGCAAATTTCTCGTAGCACTTATATTTTTGATGGGCATGTATATGTATTATTATGTTACATGATTAACTCTATGATTTTGCCCATGATTAGCACAACTCAATGGACTTCTCATTATTATATGCTTTCGTTTATGGCCCCATTAGCATAAATATTATGTATGATCGTTTGAGGCCTTCGGTAATCTACGGATTACTGGCCAGTTATGACCCAAACTTTTAGGGACGGGTTCGGGTCATGACAGTAGTAGCCTATGGCTTACGACAGTTGAAAACACATGAGAGAAACTACCCTACTCATGACCCAGAGTTAGCGGAGGTGATCTTCGCCTTGAAAATTTGGAGGCATTATCTGTATGTTCAGAAATTTGAGGTGTTTTCCAATCACAAGAGTCTAAAGTATCTGTTTACACAGAAAGACTTGAATTTGAGGCAGAAGAGGTGGATGGAGTTCATAGAGGACTACGATTTCGAGTTGCATTATCATCTTGGGAAGGCCAATGTTGTGGTTGACGCCTTGAGTAGGAAATCAATTAGCAATGTAACTTGTGTTGCCATCTAGAAATGGGAAATGTTGGGTACTCTGAGTGAGTTTGACTTGCATCTTGGTGAGTCCGTTAAGTCTACAACATTTTTTTACAGTAGTTGCCTAATCTACATTTGTGAACCGAGTATTAAAAGCGTAGAATAATGATCTTAAGGTAGAAACCCACTAGAAGAAGATCTCCAGTGGGAAGGTGGAAAGGGGCTTGAACGTGTACTATGACTTGAGTGTTAGATACCGTGACTGTTTATTTGTGCTTGAGTCTTGTAGAGAGGAAGTACTCCGAGAGTTTCACCATTCATGCCTTGCGGTGCATCCGGGATGCACTAAAATGTGTCACGGCCTTAGTCGTCAATTTTGGTGGAGGGATATGAAGAATGATATGGCAGTGTTTGTATCGAAGTGCCTTACTTGTCAGCAAGTAAAGGCTGAACATTAGAGGTCAACGGGTTTGTTGTAACCCTTGCCTATAGCTGAGTGGAAGTGGGAGCATGTCACTATAGATTTTGTTGTGGGTAATCATAGAACTCAACTAGACAGTGATGCCATTTGGGTAATAGTTGATCGGTTGACCAAGTCGGCGCATTTTATACCTATGCGTGTGAGTGATTCGGTAGACTATCTTGCCAACGTTTACATTAGGGACATAGTGAGATTGCATGGGATCCTTATGACGATTGTTTAGGATAGAGATCCGCGTTTCACAGCTCAGTTGTGGCAGAGCTTGCAGAGTGCCTTGGGCACTAGATTGACCTTTGGCACTGCGTACCATCCTCAGACTGACGGACAGTCTGAGCGTATTATTTAGATCCTTGAGGATATGCTTCGAGATTACGTATTTGATTTCAAGGGGTCGTAAGAGAGGCATTTTCCCTTTAGTGGAATTTTCTTATAATAATAGTTTCCGATTAAGTATTGGCATGGCATCGTTTGAGGCCTTGTATAGCCGACCGTGTAGATCTCCTGTGTGTTTGGCCGAGGTGGGTGATGCACCTTTGTTGGGGCTGGAGTTGGTTCGGGAAATGACGGAGAAAGTTGCACTTATTCGTAAGAGGTTGGTTACGGCCTAGAGTCATTAGAAGAGTTATGTCGACCGTAGGAGGAGACCTTTGTCTTTTGAGGTAGGAGATCATGTCTTTTTAAAGATATCACCTAGGCGAGGTTTGATAAGGTTTGGATGGGAAGTTGTCTGCTCGATTCATTGGGTCTTTTGAGATCCTTGATTGGGTCAGAGAGGTTACTTACCATTTGGCGTTGTCGCCACAGCTTTCCAGGGTTCATGATGTATTTCATATTAGCATGCTTCGGAAGTATGAGCCGGATCCATCGCACGTGTTAGATTGGATCGACTTAGAGGTAGATGAGGATGCCTCGTATGAAGAGAGACCGGTGAGAGTCTTGGATACCCGGGATCAAGTTTTGCGAGGCAAGACAATCCTTTTGGTTAAGGTATTGTGAAAACATCACGGGGTTGCGAAAGTAACTTGGGAGCGTGAATTGAAAGTCTGAGAGAAATATCCGGACTTATTTGTTGGTGTTTGAACATATATTGAGATTTTCATTCTGTCAATGAAATGTAAAAGCATTGTATATGTTTTAAAATACGAGAACATTGTATATGTTATGGATATTTTGGAAACATGGATTCGATATAAGTATTGTATATGCTTTGAGAATATGGAATATTGTGGGTGTTGTATCACTTTTGAAAGCATTGTATATGTTATGTAAAATTTGAAAACTTGGATTTTGATTAACCATTGTAAATGATCGGAGAATGGGCTATGGTGTTGAACTTGTTAGATTAACATTGTTGTGAATGGTTTAATAATGATTTTGAACTTGATTTGTAATTTCGGGGACGAAATTCTTTAAGGGGGAAGGTTATAGCGATTCCAGTTTTGACCCGTTACTTGTTGTATTTTGGACTTGGGTTTTATGATTTTGAATGGTTATTCATATCTTGTTTCCCTTGTCTTTCCTCTATTTTGGTTATCGGGTTGTTGCGGTTGTGTTTAGGGCAAGGTGGTTGCTTGTTTTTCCAAACTCTTATTGCCCAAATTTTTGTTTATCCGCTCGAACAACACTTCTTGCACTTGAATGGGTTTTGCGAACTCTCAGTACTTTGCAAGTCTGAAAAATTACTAGGGAGAGTGTTTTCTGTGCTCAAACAGTGTTTCTTATGCTCGAGCGGGTGGGCGCTCGAGCGGCCATTCTTGAACTCGAATGTTGGTCGGTTGCCTGCAAAACTACTGGATGTGTGTTTTCTACGCTCGAGCATTACTTCTTACGCTCGAGCAGTGAACGTCTTTTTCATTGTGTCTTGGCGCTCGAGCGAAATAACTTATTGTGTCTGACACTCGAGTGTCACTTCTTGCGCTCGAGCGGACTGTGTATATCAAATCATGAAAATGACTTTTTATCATTTTTTCATCTTTCTCTCTCTCTCTCTCTCTCTCTCTTTCTAAAACTCTCCAAAATCCTAGATCTTGAGTTTCTCTCTCTAGAACTCATCTTCTCTCTACTATTTCACTTAGATCCATTGGGTTCTTCACTCTAATGCCTTTGAGAAAAAGGTAGAGCACGTCGTGGACTCTCTTTTCATCTGAACAAAAGTGAGTTTTGGTGTCTTTGGATTTTCAACCTTGCTTTGCTTGTCTTTTCTTCTTGAGGTAGGGATTTTCTATACTTTTATATGGTTTTTAGCTTAGTTATTTGTTGTTGTGTAACAATGGTGGGAGTTTGGAGTATTTTAGACAAATTTAGGGTTTGGGTTTAAAGTCAAAAGAGGGGTTTCGAAGTAAATGTGATATAAATGGTTATGGGGTTTGAATATAAGGTTATCTTGTGTTAAAATAGTTGATTTTGGCCTTTGGGTTAAAATTTGAGAAAATGGGAGTTTGTCCTAAAATGGTTCAAATATTTATTTTGTATAAATAAATGAAATTGGTGTTGTAAAGATGAAATTGCATGAACATTGAAATAAACAGTGGAGTTGGAAATATATATCACCTCTCACCCATGGGAATTTGAATAAATTATCTGTCTTAAGATTGAATATCTGTTTAGAAATATATGTATTGGGCTATCGGTAGAGGATAGCTATGATAGTTGTAAAAATTGTATGAGGATTAGGTGAATTGAAACTAATTTCTTGTTGGTTGTTATTGAATATGACTATGTTTTAAATACATTGTATATGTATGCTTGTTTGGGAGGAGAAAGAGGATATACTCCAATGTTTGGGAGGAGATAGGGGATGGACTCCGTTGAAATTAAGTTGGCCAGAGTGTCCAGGGTGAAAGTCCCAAAATCGCACGTATACATGGGTGCCGATTCCTGCGGATGAAATTTTTATAAAATGACAAATTGAAGTGTTTGTGTGATAGTTGTGTTGATTTGATAACCACTAAGTTGTAGTCTCAGTGGGTTGTCTGAAAGATAATAAAATTTGCTCATGAATTGAGATGAAATAATTTAACTTGAAATGAATTGAACGAAAATGGATTGAGATATAAATTTGGTACCTTATGATCATATAGAATATGAATGTTTTGGCATAGGCATTGTATATGCACATTAAACTTATATCTTTGTTAAAATTCATATATTGTGTTAGACTGTTTCTGCTAAGCTTTGGATTATCCTATTTGGGAAAACCATTTTCAGGTATTGGTGATATACCTCTGCCAAGGCAATAGCTTGGAGGGACTTTTGGGAGTAAGAGCTTATTTCTTTTGTTATGTTATTTTGTATAGCCAAGGGCTTTAACTGTATTGAGGTAGGCTCACTTTTGTTGTAACCAAGCAACGACTTGGAAAGATGTTAGCCTATAGGGCATATAATTACCGATTTAGTTTTCAGTTCTCTTATCATTGTAACACATGTTGTAGATTCAGGATGAACCGTTTGTGAATGTATATTGCATGTGTTATCTTTTGTATACAAACTCTGATGAATGAAAGCACATTATTTCTGTTATTCTTCTGCTTATGGGTTGTATTTATTGCATTATTTTGGGGGCGTTACAATTCTTTAAATCTTGCTTTGGTAAAAAGTAACTTTTTTCCTTATCATATCATATGGTACCATTAAAAGGAACTTTCTAACCTATGTAACCGATCAAAAAATACTTTTGGATTGTGGTTTCTATTAAAATCTGGAACTTCTAGTTTGGCACCCCTATTTATGTTATTCAAGCGAGGATCCATAGGTGCCTGTTGTTGTCGACATCAATAAGTAAGGGTAGCAATGGAGCCGCCAAAGGTGCACTTGTTGTAATTAATATTTCCTTTGTCTTCCAAGGTAATAGTAAATTTTTCAAAAACAACTTTTATGTGGTTCAAAGTTGTTTTTCATTTCTTGTACATATTTCTTTATCTTCTGGTATTCTTAAGATAGAATGTCAAAATTAGAGTTTAACTCGGTATTAGGAACTATGGTGGATGTTAAAGAGAGAATGATTGATTATTTAAGAGAACTGCTATTTACTCCTATCTTATTTCTTTGGACACCCTATTTCTTTGAAAGCCTATAGATGCACTTAATTTAGTGCCTCTCATTTTCTCTTTGAACTCCCAACTTAATCCCAACTATACCTCTTATTTGAGCCTCTAAAAACCCTAATCCTCAACCACTACAGCCCTGGCAATGCACTCTGACAACTCTCCTCAACTTATTCCCACTGCCATTTGCCACCGCCTACCCCCTAATCTTCCCTTGATCCTCGTCTACCACCGCTATAACCCTGTCCCATCTTGACCTGTGATATCTTTTTCTTTCTAACCTTTTTTTCAGCGATCTCTCTTTCCCGTCTTTTCTTTACCTCATCGCCACCCTCAACCCATCTCCAATCACCACCGTCACCACCCATTGCCATCTCCATCCAGTATCATCTCTCTCTCTCTCTATATATATATATCTTGCACGCGTTGTAATCACAACGTCGGTTAGGGCGGATATCATGATTGTGACGTTGACCCAAGAACACCGTCATCACCTATCGCGATTGAAGTCTTTGCTGTTGCTGATACAGCAATTTCGAACCCATGATTTGTGAAGAACACCTGTTGTGATTTGAAGACCCATTGCGAGTATATTGCAAGTCAAAATGGTCTCGGAATTGTAGAACCCATTAATTCGAAGTTTCTGGGAATCATTGTGATTGCAACTTTGCTTCTTTGATTCAAGTTCATAGCCCATTTGATTTCCAATAAACATAGTTTCGAAAATCTTTATTCAACCTGGGTAGTTTTTTGACTTGCTGTAGACGCGCCCGAACGTCCCGGGAGAAATCCCGTTTTGTTCATTTGGGCTCACTACAATTCAGACTCAATGTCACGGTTCTGAATCTAATCTCACAAAGTGTAATGCAAGATTGATAAATCACCAAAGAGTCCAAATCCGGCAAATTGTTTTGAAAAACTGATTTTTAGAAAGAAGTGTCAAACATGGACTGCTTTGCCAGATACAGAGTCGCCACCTAAATATTTTATTTTTGGAAAATTTAGAAAACCCTGACTCGTGCCTAAGGCCACGTGTCTGTCATCACCAAAGTTGTCTCGGCTCAGGAACTTGGGTACGAGAGGGGAAGATCATGCAATGAGCACCCCCGCTCGCCCGATCAAAGATCGGCTACTACTAAACATGATATCTTGCTTTTGAAAACATATGTGTTCTTATTCCGGTTTATTAGCCTAGAATTGCTACGTGATGCGCACAACATACAAGTATAGACTGGATCGTCTAAGTTGGAACAAAACATCTCATGTTTGTTTTTTAAAGCGGTTTGCTACTCCCAAGTAGGTTAAAACGCGGATTTTTCCACCCTCAAGTGGGCTTAGAAAACATGGTGATTTGTCACTCTCAAGTGGGCTTAAAACTCGTAATCGATGAATTGTTCCAATTCAAATAATCCAACCTTCACCCACAGGCATTCAGGCAGGTATATCACATAAACAGTTAGCTTCATGGCGAGCATGCTTTCACGGCAGTCACTCACACACATGCAAGGATGCTAAAGCATAAACACTCACCGAGTACTCCAAGCCAAAACAGAAACCAGTTAGTAATTAATGCATGATCCTAGTTCATGTTAAGATGGCTAATACAACACATGCAAAATGCAACTAAGATAGACTCGACTATTCTAAGATGGCATATGAGATGCTTCAGATAACATGTATTCAACTTGGAATTGAAATACAATGCAGTTAGTATAATGCACCGAGTCCGGTGCATGCAAGATAGATGGATGAATGCAAACATGCAAAGCATAAGGATGCTAATTGAAACATGCCCTAAAACTAACCATCGTAAGCTGGTAAATAAAAGGGAGAAAGACGTGGGGTTGGAAGACATGCAGCACACACACGCACACTTATTACAAAATTCGCCCTCTCGACGGAGGGTCCGAATAAATAATATAAAACCAACTAGCTAACCTAAGCTAATCTAATTAAACCAGTTATTACACAACGAAATGAATAATAAGCTACAGTTAATTATTACACAACATTAACTAAGTAAGGAATCTAAATGAGCATACAAACTAAATGAATGTGGGCTGCCTTAGCTCTGCTTTGAATGACAAAGGACGCATGCATGCTTGAATTACCTTGTTCGGAAATCCCTCGCGACGCCCCAACTCGCCTTTGTTTGCAATTGATCTCAGAAACTTACATAAAGCTCCAGAGAGATGAAACTCCACCCTGGGAATCTGTGGGAAGGCTGCCGACCAGCTTATAGGCATGAGAGACCAACTACCGACCACCTTTTGTGGTGGAAACCAAAAAAAGTGGTCGGCCTGCCAGTAAATCTGGTCAGCCGACCAGTTTCCTCTCCTAGTTTCTGGTTTTTTGCAACAAAGAGAAAGAGAGAGGCACGACAAAGTATTTGCAACACATGTGTGCACAACCACTCTCCCCATCATTGCATAAGCTCAAGGGAGTGTAGTCCTCGACCCTCGGGCCACTAATCACGTATTTCGATGCATGATGGCCGAGGAGCCGAATTGCACGACTCAATGTGAAATGAATGCACATACAAGCACCTAAAGCCAACAACTCCATCATGGGTAGTCAAGAATGTCGGCGACCGGGAATCGAGGCACGTTTCATCACTTTGAGTACGAGACGTCCCTCATTTTCCGTATTTAGACTAACTCCTATCCCAAACACAATGCAACAAACATGGCATGCACAAATGCAACTCTAGCATATAATCTTAATGCAATGCAACTAAGTGATGCAAATATGCAAGGGATAACATGCAAACATGCAACTAGCATACACAATGCTATAAGCTACATGGCGTGCACAATGCTCATGACACTAGCATACACAATGCACATGGAACTAATATACACAATGAGATGAACAAGGCATGCACAATGCAATGATCAATCATGCGACAACGTGGCATACTCAATGCTATGAACTACAATGGCATACTTGATGCAAAATGGACTTCAACCAAAATGGATGGGCCTTAGCTACACCCAAATCAGTGGCCATAGATGATGAAAACAAGGCTCCAAAACTCATGCAAACATGCCCAATGCAATGGGCCCAAGCCTAAGGCATAAAACACAACTTTCCAAACGCATTGAAAATGATGAAATATGGAGTGCAATGACACATGTTCCAACTCTGAAATGGCATACAAAATGACTCCAAATGATGTAAACAACTCACACAATGCATGTTGAATGGCTTAAGCACTGAAACTAGTGAAGTGTATTACACTATAGGCATGCAAGGCAATGCTCAAATGGCCAAACCAATTCCAAACAGACCCTATGCAGGCCAGAATAGGGGTAAAAGTGAACTAAGATAATGGCTTGAAAGGCACAAAAATGAAGCTCATGCAATGGCTCACAAATGGGGTATAATGATGCAACTCTCAAGCACATTGAAAGAGTGACAAACATGAGAATATGGCCAAGAAACAAGCTCTGAAATAATATTCTTGGTAATGCTAAAACATGCAAATACCTCAAGTTAAGCATGCAAGGGACTTCAAAACTCGAAGCTAGTCAAGGCTATTACACTACAAGCATGCATAGCAAGCATCTTTTGACCAAGAGGCCTCAAAACAGAGCTAAAGCAGCCCAAAATATAAACAAAATCAGGTTGGAGCATGGCCAAAATATGCTAGAATAGAGGGCCAAAACATTATTCATTCTAAGCTAGTAAACATGATTTACACTACAAGCATATGAAGCACGTGAGAGGCTACCAAACCAGCTAAAAACAGAGTCATGGCATGCCAAATGTTGACCAAAAACCCACTGAAATATGACCAATACATGCAAGAATGACATGCTACTTTGATAAGCCACAAAAGGGATTACTCTACACATACAAGAGGCAAACCTAAGGTGACCAAACCAGCCATAGAGTCTAGGCAGGCCCTAAAAGTCACCTAAAAGTGCCTGAACCGAGCCTTGAAAGTATGAAAACATATGCTCCTTTGATAGGCCAAAAATGCAAGCAAACAAGACCAAAAGAGAGAGGGTCACCCCTCTCTGATTTAGGGTCTCAAAACCACATGCCAACCACTGAAAATCTACTAGATTTTAGTGGCTAAAAGGCCATGCAAGGGTTAACTCAAAGACCTTATGGCATGGCACAAAACAAGGCCAAAAAGAGCATGCAAGATGGAAGATGACCCTCAGCACCAAAACGGCCTTAAACAAACATGAGAAACACTTAAATATGGAGCTTTTTTCAGTTGATAACAATGCTCAAATAAGCATGAAAATAAGGCTAAGAGGGTGATCAAAATAGAGCTAAAAAAGAAAGAAAGGAGGTTACCCTTGAAGCTCAGCAAAACCAGCAAATTTTCTGAGCTAAAACCAACTCTTGAGCTCGCTCAAGACCCTCTAGCAACTCAGCTATAAGGTAAGAGAGGTTGTGTACACAAGTGTGAAGCAAAACAACAATATCAAGAGAGAAAGAGAGCTATATATGGAGAGATATATGCTCAAGCCTTAGACCAAAATCAGAACCTGGTTCAAGGAGAGGGAGAGCCTCTCTTATAGAAAAAACAAAGGTTCAAGCTTCTTGGAGAAGCTAAACATGGATGCAATCCCTCCATACACGTGTATGGATGATACAGTCTGTGCCCTTCAGCTGGCACAACTGGCATCCACATAGTCTGACAAAACAAGGGGAAAGGGGCTGTAGACGTCCCCGAACGTCCCGGGAGGGAATCCCGTTTTGTTCATATGGGTTTACTACAGCTCGGACTTAATTGTCACGGTCCTGTATCTAATCTCGTAGAGTGCAATGCAAGACCGATGAATCATCAAAGAGTCCAAATCTGGCAAATCGTTTTGAAAAACTGATTTTTAGAAAGAAGTGCCAAACATAGACTGCTTTGCCAGATACAGAGTCACCACCTAAATATTTTATTTTGGGAGAATTTAGGAAACCCTGACTCGTACCTAAGGCCACGTGTTCGTCATCACCAAAGTTGCCTCGGCTCGGGAACTTGGGTACGATTGGGGAAGGTCACTTCGTGAGCACCCCCGCTCGCCCGATCAAAGATCGGCCTCTACTAACCATGATATCGAGTTTTGAAAACATTATGTGCTCTTTTTCCGGTTATTAGCCTAGAATTACTATGTGATGCGCACAGCATACAAGTATAGATTGGATTGCCTAAGTTGGAACAAAGCATCGCATATCCGTTTGTTTTGAAAATGGACTGAAGTTTGCTACTCGCAAGTAGGCTAAAACACGGGTTTCGACGAATTATTCCAACTCAAGCAACCCAACCTTCACCCACAGGCATTCAGGCAGGTATATCATATAAGCACATAGCCTTATGGTAAGCATGCTATCATGTCAGTCACTCACACACATGTAAGGATGCTAAAGCATAAATACTTACCGAGTACTCCAAGCCAAAACAGAAACTAGTTAGTAATCAATGCATGATCCTAGTTCATGTTAAGATAGCTAATACAACACATGCAAAAATGCAACGAGGATGGGCTTGGCTATTCTAAACATGGCATATGAAATGCAAGAGATAACATGTATTCAACTTGTAATTGAAATATAATGCAGTTAACATGACGCGCCGAGCCCGGTGCATGCAATACAGATGAATAATGCAAACATGCAAGCATAAGTATGCTAATTGAAACATGCCCTAATCTAACCATCATAAGCTGGTAAATAAATGGGGGAAAGACGTGGGGTTGAAAGACATACATCACACACATGCACACTTATTACAATTGTGCCCTCGCTCGGAGGGTTCGAATAAATAATACAAGTTGAATAAATACTTAACTACTCTAGTTAATTAAATATTACGAAACTTCTAATTAATTAACAAATTAATCACGGAAATAAACTAAGTGTGAAATTCAAAAGGGCCGCCGCAGCTCCACCTCAGAATGATTGAATGATGCATGCTCGATTCGCCTCGCTCGGAAACTCGTCGCCATGCCACTGTTGCCTCTGTTTGCACTGTTCTACGCCTCTGAGAACTGCACAAATCCCAAGGTTGCTTCTGAATTACTTCTTGAACATTTTGGGATGTCACCGGCCAAAAGATAGGACCATCGGCCATTGAAATGTGGCCATCGGTCGGAAATGAGGTCATCGGTTGGCCATTGGTGGTCGGTCAGCATTGCATGTGGCCGGCCGGCCATTCCTTCCTGCAGAACATTGGTTTTGCTGCAACAGAGGACAGACAGTGCATGACATAGAATTTGCAAGCCAAATGTATGCACGAACACCCTCCCTATCATGCCATGAACTCAAGGGAGTGTGACATTCGACCCTCGGGCCACCAATCACGTATTTCGATGCATGATGGCCAAAGGTGTCAAAGGTGCATGTTAATGTAGAATGAATGCAACAAAACCAATGAATGCTACACCCTCTATCATGTTGGGGTCAAGAGTGTCGGCGACCGAGGATTGAGGTGTGTTTCGTCACTTTAAGTACGAACACACCTCATACCTTATGTTTGGTTTGACACCCCAAACCAAATACAATGCAATGCATGTATGCAATATGGCTCAAATATGCAAAATGGGGCTAAGTTAACAAAGCATGCCAAATGCGATGCAACCTAAACATGTAAATGTACAATGTGCTAAGCATGCAAGATACAATGCAATGTGACCTAATATGCAAGCTAAGCTAATGTAACAACAATATGCAAACATGATATAATGCGAGCATGCAAATGATGTAACAAGATGCAACATGCCAAACATGCAACTATGTGCAAGGATGGGCTTAAACCGAAATGGGAGGACCTCAGCCAATCCCAAATCAGTGGCCATATGATGAAAATGAGACAACCGAAATACATGCAAACATGCAGGAATGCAAAGAACCGATCCTAAGGCACAACATGCAACTCTAACAAAGCATGACTAAGGATGAAATATGGCATAGAATGGCACATGATCCAGCTCTGAAATATGATGCCCAATGGTCCCAAATCATGCAAACACTTCACACGATGCATGCTAGATGGCCCGAATACCGAAACTAGTGAAGTGCGTTACACTAGAGGTACACAAAGCAATACACAAATGGCAAAACCAACCCCAAATAGACCCTAAGTAGGTCCAAGATAGTGGGAAATTGGTCTAAAACGATGGCTCGGAATACATTCAAATGAAGCCTATGCAATGGTCGGTAAATGAGGCATACAAGCCCGACTCTCTAATGCACTTAAAGAGTGGAAATCATGAGAATATGGCATGCATATGAGCTCTAAAATATGATGTGCAATGGCCCCAAAACATGAAAACACCTCAGTATATGCATGCGATGGACCTCAAAACTCAAAGTTAAGCATGGATATTGAACTATAGGCATGCAAAACAAGCATCATTCAACCATGAGACCCAAAAATAGAGCTAAGAAAGTCCAAAACATGCACAAAATCAGTTTAAGGCAAGGCCAAAATATGCTAGAAAAGGCGGCCAAAACATCATGCAAAACAAGCTAGTGAACCATGACTTACACTACAACTATATGAAGCATGTGAAGGACTACCAAATCAGTCCAAAACAGAAACATGGCATGCCAAAATATGACCAAAAACCCACTGGAACTCAATCAACACATGCTAGAATGAGGTGCTCCTTTGAAAGGCTATGCAAAGGGGTTACTCTATACATGCAAGATAGACATTCAATATGAGAAAACCACCTCTAGACAGAGGTTATGAGGGCCCTAAAACTCATCAAAAAGGGCCTGAAAGGGGGCTAGGAAGCATGCAAGTGAAGGCTCCTTTGAAAGGCCATGAAGAGGGTTACTCTACACATGCAAGATGGAAACTTCATATGGAAAAACTACCTCTGGACAGAGGTCATGCAGGTCATAAAACTCACAAATAATAGCCTGAAACATGGCTTGAAAACATGCAAATAGGGGCTTCTTTGTAAGGCCAAAAAAGCTAGTAAACAAGACAGGGGGTGAGAGGGTCACCCCTCTTTGATTTTGGGGCTCAAAACAGTATGCTAGCCACTAAAAATCCACTGGATTTTAGTAGCTAGAAGGCCAAACAAAGCTCACTTCAAAGGCCTAGATGCATGGCTCAAAACAAGGTGAAAATAAGCATGCAAGGGGGTAGATGACCCCCAACAGAAAAATTGCCTTAAACAAAATTCAATAGGAGCTCAAAATAAGACTTTTTTTAGGTTATGACAAAGCCAAAAAATGCTTGCAAATAGAGCTAAGATATGAAGCAAAACAATGCTCAAAAGAGGGAAATGAGTGTTACCCTTGTAGAGAAGACCTCCAGCAGCTTTTGGACCAAAGTAGCAAACCTTCAACCTCTGAAAATGAGCTCCAAGGTGCTTAGATGGATGATGGAGAGGTTAGGCTAAGAGGTGTAGTGCAATGGTGTAAGAACAATGGAGTTTTGAAGGCCAAATATAGAGATACAAAGGGGGAGTGTATGTATAAGTCTCAACAATTTTTTCTGAACCAGATGAGGGAGGAGGAGCCTCCATCTTATAGAGATTAAAAGCATAAGCTTCTCCAAGAAGCTAAGGGCCAAGGAAATCCCTCCATACACGTGTATGGAGGATAGCCAAAATGCTTGCCAGCTGTGCCAACTGGAAGATACAGCTGTGAGAAAGCAGGTGAAAAGCTGTCGACCAGAAAACTGGTCGATCGGTTACTTTTACTGGCCGGCCTGCTACTTTGGTGGCCGGTAGGTGGTTGTCAAGGCCAAAAAGTGGTCGGTGGGTGTCCAAAATGAAGCCCCAGAAGTTATCTTTCCAATGGCGCCAACCTTGCATTAAAATTCCATCTGTGCAAAAAGTTATGCCTATTTTGGTGAAGCCGCGCAGTTTCGATCCGACCGGATTGATGCCCTACTTCAACCAATCATATCTCCCCCACCCGGACTTGGTTTTAAGAGATTCTTGAGTGTAAAATGAAGCCCCGGAAGTCTTATTTCCAACGGTGGTTGCCTCATAGCTTAAACCCAAGTGCATAGACAGATAAGCCTGATTTAGCGAGGACTGCTCGATTTTCTCTTAGCGATTTATACCTACCTTCTTCTTCAACTTGGTTTCTTCCCTCTTCTCTTCTTTTCTTCAACTCCAAACCCCCAAAGTAAGCTGTTTTGAAAGATTTTTCCAAAATTTCATCTCTCTTTCATTCATTTTCCCTTTGTCCTTCCTCGGTTTATCGAAAAGCGTCACATTTGACAAAATGCGAGCCTCGGAACATCGTAGAAACTTTATTTCAAAAATGTTTTGAAAGAGAGGGTTTTAAGGTCTAAAAACCATCCAAAATAGCTTTGGTACAAAATGGGGTGTGAGGTTTGGATTTGACGCTCTCCTTGCCAAAGAAACCGACCCTTTGCATAGCATAGCCTGCATAACTTTCATCACCAAGGAAGCCATCAGTAGCGCCCAAGTCTTAAGGTCGGTCAAAAATGGGGTGTCTATGGGGGCCGACCAGAAAAGGTGGTCGGCCTGTCACTTTTAGTGGTCGGCCGACCACCCAAAGTAGTTTCCCAAACAAAAAGTGGTCGGCCAGGGGGAATGGTGGTCTCCATACTGAAAGCAAGCCAATGGTGGGGTGGGAAACCATAAAATGTGGCTCAATGACCAAGAAAACCAGTTTTCTGACCAGAAAATCGGCTAGCGGGGAGAAAAGTGGTTTCCAAGGAGAAAGCTGGTCTCCCACCCTTGTACCACCTTCCAAACAAGGAAAATAAGGTTCGTGCCAAGAACGAACCAACACGGATGCAAAACGAGAGTTCAGGAGGCAAGATGCGCGGCCGGGGGCCTCAAAAATTGGCTATTGAGCACAAAAAGTGGCGTATGACCATAAAGTGGTCTCCCGGGCCACAGTGTCCCTCTAGGCAGAGGAAACAAGGTGTGTTCCAAAAAACGTGCCAAACGAAGAATGTTAAGCGGTCCCGAACCGAGGCGCACAGCCAACGGCTCCGAAAATCGAAAACTAGTCTCCAAACGGGAATAGTGGCCTACGACCACGAAAAGTAGTCTACGACTACTGAGAGATGGTCTACAAGACCTCTCCCTCCCTCCGGGAAGAGAAAGCAAAACTTGGTCTGCGGACCGAGTCAAAGTACAAAGGGTCTCGAGGTCTGGAGGCGAGGCTCTCAGCCAAGAACTTCGAAACCTCGAAACAAGCACAACATGCGCAATCACCAAGCGCTCAGTCAGTGACGTCTGAGTCTTAAGGTCGGTCAAAAATGAAGTGTCTACACTTGCGATTTGAGTTTTCTTCACTGTTCTTGGGTCAACTTCATAATTGCGGGATGAGATGGATTGAGGCTGCACTAGAGGTGAATAGTGGTAGTGGCCAGTGGAATTAGGGTTAGGGTTTGGGACATTAGGATTAGGAGGTTAGAGATAAAGATAGAAATAAAATTTTATATTTTGACAAAATTAGAATTAAAAAAAAAAAATGAAAGAGATGGAGGTCTTCAGCAAAAAAGTATGGGTAAATAGCAGTCATTTTGTTTAAAAATGGATAGAGTTGTAGAGGTAGGTAATGTTGGAAGGTTTCACTAGACTTTTTTTTGGAGACTTTAATGTTGGTCTTATTATGTAGACTTATTTAATTTATAAGCCTTACACATTTTTTCACTAATCAATATTTCTAAAAAATGTTAGAGCAAAATAAGGCCATGTTTGTTTGGGTAGATATAAGCTTGGGATTGGACTAATAGTCCAATAAAATTATTAATCCGATGTTTGGTTAAACAATTGAAGTACGGATTAATTATTTTAAATTTGACTATTAATTAAGATAGGATACATAATCTAACGGATTCGTAGTCTTAGGACTATTAGTCATGGGAATGCTAATCCAGTCCGCCCAAACAAACATAGCCAAAGTGTTTTAAAATTTCTTAGTGCATTTAAATCTCCCTAGAATATAGGATAAGTTTGGTAGATTTTGATATGGTCAAATAAATTATTTAATTTATGATTTAATATTCGCATGTCTAGCATACAACTAAAAAAAATCTTAACTTTTAATTTTTCTTTTAGTGATATATTTTTTTTTAAAATCATGTTTTTTCTTTAAATTTTTTCCTCCCACCGTTTTATATAGAAAAATGTAAATAATATTTTATTTGAAAAAATAAAAAAAAAGAGAAAAAACAACTGATTTTGCCTTTCTTTTTCTTTTTTCTTTTTTTTGGTCATTCATGGAGACTTTTTCAAATTTTTTTTTTTTAAAAAACTTTTCTAGTTTGTTTAATTGAATAAAACCCAAAAATATAAAATTTTATGATAACTTTTAAAAAAAGTCCACTTAAAAAAAAAAATCATTAGAAAAACCAAACGAACCCCAAACAAACACTATGCTGGTGGCTCACGGGTGTGCGAAGCAATTATAAGGTATTGGGTCAAAGCTGGGTCGGGTACAGAGTTAGGATCTGGGGTTTAACGGCAGAGTACTGGGTCGGGGTTAAACGTCGTTGGTATCACCGGCGTGAAGTCTACGGCGGCGACACCACCACAAGGTAACGGAGGCGTGACGGTTGTTTCTCGCTAAGTATGAACCCTAATAACCAGCTCGACAATGGCGGAGCTAGGGTTCTTCAAGTATCAGCATAGAGAGACCGATTAAATTTTTCTTGAATTGAATTTATTCACAAAAACGAAGAACACACACACAAAAATGCCTAAGAAACAACAGCAGCAACAACAACAACAACTGATTGTTGTGATTGAAGGGACAGCGGCCTTGGGTCCTTACTGGAGCACCATTGTGGCAGATTACTTGGAAAATATCATCAGGTTTAGTCTGCTATATTATTATCATTATATCTGCAAAACTAAGCATTTTTCACAAAATATTACAGATTTGGTGTTATTAGACTGAATTATCATGATACTTCTTGTGTGTGTCTTTGATCCTTACTTTTGATTACTGTTTTCATAGTTTGATTTTTGTTTTTTAATAATTCAGGATTGGTTGTTTTTGTTTGTTGTGGCTGATTATGATGTGGATAGATAGACTTGAACTTGGGTTTTTCTTTGTATAAAAGATCTATTTGTTAACTTTGATCATGCATAAATGACAATTGGAGTATTTCTTTGCTAATATTAATAGAATGGATCATGCATAAATGACAATTGGAGTATTTCTTTGCTAATATTAATAGAATGTTGCTTTATTGATTCATTCATTTAATTTTTGTTTTTGAGTTTAGATTGTGGATTCTGGTGCATCTGGTTTTTTATTTTTTTTTCAATCAATAGGAGAGTAATTAGTAATTACAATATTACATCATCAAATAGACTATTAGCTCATAATAGTTAGAAAGTCAACAAAGCCAGCTCACCTAACAACTAACAACCACTCGACTACTAACATACAAGCCCCAATGGGGGAGAAATAAGCAGTATATACTACCACAGTCTCCATAGGAGTTAAACCTAAGACCTCACACCACAAAGGGTGTTGCACGACTACTAGGCCAAATGCCTTGTCTGCATATTGTGATGAAACTGTCTTTGTATTGAAATTGAATATGTTTTTTTATTAAAAAAATACTCCATATAATGCTATTTCTTACCTTATTTCCTTACTCCAAAACACAAGTGAGTGGCTCCCACGTGTATTTATGATGTGGGCCTCATTGCTTTGTGTTTATGAGTGAGAAAATGAGATAGTAAATATGTCAACAAAGCCAGCTCACCTAACAACTAACAACCACTCGACTACTAACATAAGCCCCAATGGGGGAGAAATAAGCACTATATACTACCACAGTCTCCATAGGAGTTAAACCTAAGACCTCACACCACAAAGGGTGTTGCACGACTACTAGGCCAAATGCCTTGTCTGCATATTGTGATGAAACTGTCTTTGTATTGAAATTGAATATGTTTTTTTATTAAAAAAATACTCCATATAATGCTATTTCTTACCTTATTTCCTTACTCCAAAACACAAGTGAGTGGCTCCCACGTGTATTTATGATGTGGGCCTCATTGCTTTGTGTTTATGAGTGAGAAAATGAGATAGTAAATATGATTATGTAAAGCATTGCTCTTTTTTATTTTTTATAATAACAGCCCCGATTGGATTTTTGTTCACATGGATGGTTATGAGTTGTATTTGAAGGATCTTTATCGCTTGAATAACTAAATTTATCAGGTTTTATGTAAAACTTTTTGAAGGATCTCAATTCATCACTCAATGCAACTAAAATAACAAGTGAAAATTTGTCCTGCAATAAAAGTGAGAGAATGCCTTAGCTGTTTCTTCAATATCTGACACTATGGTGTCTTTTGCAAAGGTGGAGATTGTGATCATCACATAAAAGAAAATTAATGTATAGCTCCGCTTAAATTTGTACGTAAAGGATGAATATCTTATAATTTTATTTATTTATTATGCCATTTCATGTTTCTGCTTTTGTTTAATTTAATTTATAGGATTTTATTGCAATTGTCTTGGATGATTATCTTGTCCATACCAAGATTGGGGTTGCTACATTAATTTCATCATGGAAGAGGATCCTCATTAATTTTGTCTTGGAACTAGAAGAGCAACTGTGTTTTCATCTGGTAGAATTAAGAGAGGGAGAGAGATTGTGTCTGTCTTTATTGATTCAAGTTTTGCAATCAGTATTGTGTCGGGGTCAGTTCTTTTTTCAAAAAAAAAAAAATATTTTCCTTCTCTTTTTGGTCATTTTGTGTTTATCTATAGATCTTCACAATTTTAGATTATTATTTGCTTGATCAATTACTATGAATATTTCAAGGGTTTGTATCTGAAGATCTCCTTTGTTCTAATACAAGAAACTAAAATAACAAATATAAATTCCCTTTGGTAGAAGTAGAACTGAGGGAGAATATATCAAGGGTTTGTATCTAAGGATCTCATTTGATCTAATTCATAAAACTAAAATAACAAATATAAATTCCATTTGGTAGAAGTAGAACTAAGGGAAAATCTATTTTTCTTGTCTTGCTTGTAGGGTTTGATGAGTTTCTTGACGTTGAATTGTTGCTACCGGGGATCGACCTCTCTTACCTATTTGTATATTTATTATCTTATCTATTTGTATATGTATTCTCTTTCTTTCGGCTGCAAGAGTAGATAACTTACTAATACAATACAATACCCCTATTTGCAAAATTTGTTAGTTATGTTGAATTGCTGTCATGTTGTTGATCAAAGTCCTACTATTGTTGACTTTCTCTAGTGAGCCAAGATCTTTTGAATGTCTAATATCATTAGCCTGTCTCTTTTTGGAAGGGAATTCTGTGAAAAGAATATGGATTGCCAATTCTTGCATTTGCTTGTGGTGATTATTTATACATTGGAAAGTCAAATTACAGATTCAAAATCAACCTTCCTTTTTGTTGTTTATAACCATTTTATTGAAATAGGCATCAGAGGAGTGCAAGCCCTTTGCTGCCACTATACCTCCCCAAAATCAAAGCATGTAGAAAATCAACAATTTCATTCTTGTTACTGGTTATAAAAAGCAGAAGTGCATTCCCCTTTGATTGATAGGGGAATGGATGGTGAGCATGGAAAGAAGAAAAAGAGTAAATTTGGAATTTCACATGGAGTATGTTTAGGACATCATTGATTGAAGCTTTGGATTAATAATATTGAGGGCTCAGGCTATGGCTGTTTGTGATTAGGGCTGTAGCGCTTGTGTTCTTCTCTTCTCTCTTCTTTCTCTCTTTCCGTTCTACAGTAAACTGATTTAGGGCCGCTTGCTGGATATTCAAAATAGAAGCCATATAAGGCCTAAACACTGTATAAATATTTATATATAGAGAAAGCATTCTTGGTGTTGAATCTATATAAATATTTTTCTTGTTTCACTTGTAGGTTTTGTCTTGGTAAGCAGTGAGTAATTTAGGGTTTGAATGGTTAAATTGAAGGCTAATAGGTAGGAGGGGGAGTTAGGGTTGATTTGGGATGATTGCATAGGGTTTTGGGGCTGAAAAATGAACTTTTTGATGGTTGTGAATAGTAATCCGAGAATAGTATTTGGATTATTTGCTCAAAGAAAAGAAGAAAGACAAGGAGAGGAAGAAGAGAGGGAAAGAGGTTCTTCACTCTTGTACACTCTTGTAAGGGTACAATTTCAAATTTTCATTAATTTAGCTCTTCATTGAAACTAAAGATTACATCTATATTTATAAGGTGCTAGCATTTCTGACTTCTACAAGGAATAGGACACTAATATTAGAAACTAAGAATATTTGATAACTACAAAAATTCTAGACCAACTAGGACTCCAAATAAAATTCAAATAATATTACTTGACCCGCAAGGTAATCAATGGATTCTGTCTAGCACTCAGGAGCATCTTTATTTGCACATCACCCTTTTTCTCAGTGCACACCATTATTTTTGTTCAGATATCAACTACTGAACGAAAATCAATTGTTCGGATATCAAGTATTGAGCTTGGTTTTATTTTAATAGCTGATATCTGAACCATGTATTTTTATTCAAAAGTTGATATTTGAAAGAAAAAATGGTTTGAATTGAGAGGTTTTGTGGTGTGCAAAATAGAAGCTCCCCTATTACTCATATCCAACAATTATTGAAATTACTATAGTGCCCCTAACTACTGAAACCTACTATAATGTCATAGAATATGTCCGACATACTGAATAAAAGTAAGTACAAATAAATACTCAATTTTTTTTTGAAATTTCTATCCATGATGTCCTAAACATGCTTTATGTACAAATAAATACACCATGGTACATCATTCTGAATATTTCTTGTCAACTCATCTATAACTAAAGTAAAAAGATAAAGACTTAAGGTAGATCCTTAGTGTTAGTGGATGAGACTAGAGAAGGAATTAACGCAAAATTGGAGATTTGGAGAGAAGCACTTGAATTTAAAGGATTTCGGATAAGCAAAACTAAGACAGAATACATGGAGTGTAAATTTAGTAACAGTAACTGTAACAGTAACAATGAAAGCAGGAGAGAGGTGAAGATTGAGAACCAAAAACTACCTAAGAGTGTACATTTTCGTTATTTAGGGTCGATTATCACAACGGCGGAGGAGATTGATGCGGATGTGGTCCATAGAATAAAGGCAGGGTGGCTAAAATGGAGAAGTGCGTCTGGGGATATGGTGCGATTAACGAGTACCCACTAGACTAAAAGGAAGGTTCTATATAATAGCTATTAGACCAGTGATGTTGTATGGGACGGAGTGTTGGGCAATCAAGAAACAACATGTAGATAAGATGAGTGTTGCTGAGATGAGGATGCTAAGTTGAATGTGTGGCAAGACTAGAAAAGACAGAATTAAGAATGAGTATATTCAGGAATGGGTAGGAGTAGCACCGATAGAAGATAAGTCAAGAGGGAATAGATTGAGATGGTTTGGTCATATTTAACGGAGACCAACAGAGACAGTAGTGAAGAGATGCGATGCAGTGATGGTAGATGGAAGCGTTAGGGGACAGGGTAGACCTAGATTGACGTTGACTAGTGTAGTAAATAGAGATATGAATCTACTTAATTTGACTAATGAAATGGCCTTTGATAGAGCCTCGTGGAGAAGAAAGATTCATGTATCCGACCACATTTGATGGGACTTAAGGCTTGGTTTGGTTGGTTGGTTGGTTTCTTCTTTCCACGCTCGCGGGCATCCTTTGCCTTGCTGTTTGGCATGTTGCATCTATCTACTTTGAAAAACCTACCTAGGAAATTGTGTAAGCATTGGATATTGTGATTGAGAGAAATATGTGAATAGGCATCTCAAGTAACTTTCCTTTCTCAATCAGCATTTGAACCAACTTTTTACCTGATATTATTATTGATCTCAACAAAATTGTTAATCAATATATGTGGTTACACTTGATACAATATTTTATTGACCTTTTTAAGTTATTCTATTTATTCTTTGGCTCCTCTTTTGGAGGATAAGAAGGTTTGGGCTCTTCATACATCTGGAGTATTTTCTTGTAAGTCTTTTTTTGACAAAATCATCGATACTCCTCATGTTCCTCAGCTTCCTTTTTGCAAAAGAATTTGGAAGGCTTGTGTTCCTCTAAAGGTGAAGGTGTTCATGTGGGCCTTGGTTCATGGAGGCATTTTGACAAATGATACATTGCAGAAACGAAGACCTAATCGCTTTCTGAATCCTCAGTGGTGGATTCTGTGTTGTAAGAATGGAGAATCCGTGGATCATTTGTTTCTGCATTGCCCCAATTGCTTTGAATTTATGGCACAAATTGTTTTTGTTGGGGAATGTTATGTGGGTAGTCCCAAAAGGGAGTGAGCATATGCTCCAAGTTGACTTTCACGCTTTCGGAGGATTGAAGAGAGCCAAAATGCTATGGTCTTGTGTGGTCTTTGCAACTTTTTGGGTTCTATGGATTGAAAGTAATGTGAGGGTATTTGAAGATAAGTTCCGGGAGGTGGATTGTTTGTGGGATAGTGTTTGCCACTCAACTTCTTTTTAGGTTTCGGGGAATCCTTTATTTAAGGGGTCCCACTTTTTTTTTGTTAGTTAAAGATTGGTTGGCGGTGTGTGATACGTAAGCTTTTGCTTAAGAGTATCTTGTTAGGGTTTTGCGTTGTGTTTTCTCCTTTTCTTTTGTAAGAGGTTGCCTCATCCTCGCTTACTTTTTTGATTTATCAATAAAGTCCTTTGTTGTAGTTCCAAAAAAAAAAAAAGTTTTTCTATTTATTCTGATTCAATGTATAATTATTATTATTTTTTTGGGTCAGCCCACATATGAGATTCTAACATTATTTAGTAGTTGAATAATAACTGCAAATGACACTTTAGTAATTAATATATTTTCATTTTATTTATTGTTGATTTTGTGCAGGTCTTTTTGTGGTAATGAAGTGTCGGGACAGGTACACCACATTTTTCATTGTACTTTTGTTTTTGAAATTTAACAATGCTTTCTCTATGTATTTATATATGTATGTAATCCAGAAGGCATTTTACTTGTGTTTTTATGTTTATAGAGTTGATTTCACTGCACATGCCAAGAAAGCTAATTTGTTCAGCTATTTCCTTAGCAGAATACTATTCCTTCAGGACATAATAGCATGTTGGCATCTCATCTTATTTGTTTACGTTGCTCGATATATATCTCGGCCTTTTGTTATTCCATAAATATCAATATAAGTTATTCCACAAATATCAATAAAAGAAAAAAAAGTTCTTATATACATACTTTTTCTAAGAAAAGATTTAGCTAGCTATACCCAAAAAAAAAAAAAAAAAAAAAAAAAAAATATTCTTAGAATTAAACCAATCAAACATATTATTGAGAAGGATTGTTTATTTGACCTCACTTTGGATGTCAGTAACTACAAGAATTGGACGGACTTAATTTGCAAAATGTCTTTAGTGCATGCAAAGAACAAATATGCTTAACTTGGTTAAGTATCAATGCCATAATTTGATTTTATGCCATGATGGCAGAATTTACTCTGAAAAATGTTTTTCTACTTAAAATCAATTTATAGAGTTCTGCACCTTATAGAAATGCTATTAGTTTCTGGTGCACTATTGCAAATCAATTCTTTTTATATCTAGTCTTTGAAATACAACTCATGAATTAATCCCTTCATAGTTCACAACATGTTAGGTTGAGTAGCTCTCAAGCAAGTCTGTTTTATTTTGAATTATTGATGGTTAGAGGACACAATTCCACTTTCATAATACTGGATTACCCCAACTTCTCCTTGTTACACGGTCTTGGATAGAACTCAACACAAAAAACTAGCTATTGAGGTGCGGGTGCCCTCAGACTTGTATACTTCACATTGCTTTGAAACTAGGCGATGTGGGATTTTGTTTCATACCTTCCTCATGTGCAGCTTGCTTACTTAGCAACACCTATTGCGTGTAGGCCAGGGACATGCACTCTACCCATCCTTGGGTATTTTGGCTCTGATACCATCTTACATAGTCTTTGACAAAACTCAATTCCAAAAACTAGCTGTTAAGGTGAGGGTGCCGTCACGCTCCTATACTTCACATTACTTTCGTACTCAGGCGGTGTGGGATTTTCCTTAACCTCCTTGAAAGCGCCTTTCCCAAGATCTTATATATGGAAGTGACCAAACTAATAGGCCTAAAATTCTAAATCTTCACAGAGTTCTTTTTTGATATCAAGCAAATGTAAGAAGCATCCGTACACAAATTCACTACTCCCCTGTCATAAAACTCTCCCAAAATACTTACCAAGATCCCTTTCACCGCCTCCTAACGATCTTGAAAGACTGCCATAGAGAACCCATTCGGGCTAGGAGCTTTATCTCTCTCACAATCAAAGACAACCTCTTTAATCTTCATCTCCTCAAATGATCTCTCTAACCATTTGGCACTATCTTCATCAACAAGTCTCCAATCTAGACGCTCAATTCTTGGTCTCTTAATCCCCCTATCCGAGTAAAGATTTGCATAGATATTATAAATCTCATTGCATATTTGATCCTTCTTATCTACAAACATTCCTAGATTTACCTCGAGCCTCTTATTGAACTTCTTCCTTTTCCCATTTGCAACCTTATGAAACAACTTGGAGTTGATATCACCCTCCTTGACCCATCGTATTTTGGCCTTTTGAGTCCAAATTTTTTTCCTTAATCATTTCTTCAAACTTTGCTTTTAATTCAATCCTTTCATTCCTCAAATTTCCGTCCAAACCATCCTTCACCTCAATATTATCCAGCTTTTGTATTTTGGGTGAACTCGTTTTCCCTCTTGCTAAGGTCACCAAAAACCTCTCTATTTCACTCCTCAGTCTCTCCTTCATCATTTTCAATTTTCTCATGAATTTGAAACCCTTCCATCCCTGGCAACTACAACTTCTCCACCAATCCAAAAAATTGTCTTTAAAAGAATGATGCTCTTCTAACCACATATTTTCAAATTTGAAAGGTGATGGTCCCCATTTAAACAGACTACTCTCAATAACAACATGACAATGATCAGAAACAATTATTGGAAGTAGCTAATAATAAGTTTTTGATCATTTGAGATTGTAATTTTTAGAGCTTAAGCAATTGTACCCTAGATGGGATTTTCTTTCTCTAACATGCAAGTTCTTGATTTGATTGCATCACCCATTGGTAAGCTTTGCGTATGTTGCAAGTAATATGGACAAAAAGGGAAAAGGTAAAAGAAAAAATAAAACATCTATTGCTTATATTCTATTTCACCAAAAACCCAGTTACTTTTAAATCTATTTATTTATCTAATTTGTTGTTTCCAGCTTTTGACTCACAAAATTGTATACTGTTATTATGTACAATATGAACCCACCATAAAGCTTGCAGAGTTCTCACATTATAGGTTTTCTGTCTAACAGATGTGATAATTCATACAACATCCATGTATCCACATATTATTTATACTTAGAAAATATGAGGAAGAAGAACTCCAAAAATATGAGGAAGAAGGAATATATTTCTGTTATATTCAAAACTTCTTATTTTACAAGACCAAATGACACTCCTTATATAGGAGATATTACAAACATCATTATAACCCATTATATGCCACTTACATATTATATATTACCACTATCTACCACTATCATATTATATACATGCCACTATCTACCACCAACACCACTATCATATTCTATACATGCCACTATCTACCACCAACACCACTATCATATTCTATACATGCCACTATCTACCACCAACACCACTATCATATGCCACTATCTTATTATATGCATTAACACAAATTTCCAGCATTTATTTATTAATTTTTCATAGAAAGAGCTTTTATTAAAAATATATTTGATATATCCATTGTTGTCAAATTCGCGAATCATGAATCGTTTTGCTAAATCATATCAAAATTGTGAATCGTAATATTTTTTAATATTTAATATGATATATAATTTTATATATTTATATACATAAAAAAATACTCCGTGTTTAAAATAAAATAAATTATTAATATAACTAAATTGTGTATATGTATACATATAAAATCATGTATATCAATATAACTAATTAATCTCTTCTATATATCTTGATGAGTTGGCGAAAACAACACCGTTTCATGCATTATGTAAACAAAAACAAAAATAGAACTGAATTATAGTGAATCACAAAGAATCATAGTGAATCGTACAATTCACTCAATTTTGAATTCAACAACACAATTCAAATCGTTTTGCTGAAACTCATATCGAATTGTATGAATTGAATCATAGATCCTACAATTCTAACAACCATGGATATATCCATAATTAAAAAATAGCCATTGCTATATCATGATATTTTGTAATATATTTTTGATAAGTTGTGGTTTTTCAAGCTTTGCAAAATATTGTATCACAACTCAGTGATTTATGATATATTGATCATCTAAGAAGCACGGACACGGACACGTGACACGACACGAGTACGACACGGACACGCTGACACGTTAATTTTCAAAAAATGTAGGACACGACACGTGAGGGACACGCATGAAATATGTAATTTTATATATTTATTATATGTTATATATATGAATATATCATTAAAAAGATAATAAAAAATACAATATGATACTAATTCCTATAAATTTATATAGTTTTTGTTTTATTATTGTATCTTAAGTTGTTTTGTTCAAACTTATAATTAATTTCACATATGTCTAATCGTTAGACACTTGTATTTAAGCGATGGACACATATGTCCTTCAAGTGTCCAAAGAGTGTCCAAGTCTTTAAAAAAATTTAAAAAATAGGACACGTTTTGAAGAGTGTCGGACACGTGTCCTGAGAGTGTCCAAAGAGTATCGGTGTCCGACACGGATACGACACGAATACGTCACCTTCTTAGAAGTGTCCGTGCTTCTTAGTTGATCATTATATCTTGGATGAAATCTTACTTCCCAAGGGGACATCTCATAAGTGCCCAATCAAGGCTTGAGCCAGGGTCCTACTGCGCCTTTTATACACTTAGTAATGACCATACCATTTATCTCCATCACTGTGTCTTTGGAATAACATCCATCTTCACCACTAGTCTTGTTTACATCTTTGATGCAACATAAGACAGGTTATAGGAAATACTAAATAAAAAAGACAGGTTATAAAGGAAATACAAGCATCAGCAAATCAGAAACTTCACTGAGAAGGAGATCATTGTGGAATTAAAAAAAAAAAAATGGATTGGAACATGTAAATATCAGCAAGGTCGCTAAGGTTTCCAAAGAGATCAAAGAGAGAGAACAATATAAGATAGAGAGGGAACCAGATAAAACTATCGGCAGTTTTCTGGAGGAGCTTGAACACTATTCTGAACCTCGTTATATGTAATGTACTGCAAATGGAGTAACTGAAGAGCCCTCGTTGAAACAAGTTATTGACTCGAATTATTCAGCATTTGGATGTAGCGTGTATTTCTATAAAAAAAATCCATGCCTTTGCTCATAGGGAAGCATTCTTTGCCTTGCATATGTAGTGGTCTTACATCTAGGAATTCTTTATTTAAAAAAAAGTTTGTGAACTCCCTTCTTTAAATTTACAAGTTTCTAGCTTGACCATAATTTCTTTCTTCTTATTATATATCTCTTTTTATGTATTCTTGTAAATACAGAAGCCATCTTCTTCTGTTGCGGAGCTCTCCCTAGTCGCGTTTAATGCTCATGGATCTTATAGTGGTATGTTTTATTCCCTCTAGTTTTTAGCTTATTATGGCCCTGTTTGGTAGAGCTGTGGGAAAGTGCTTATAGCTTATGCCTTAACAGCTTATAGCTTATAACTATGAACATAAGCTGATTTCTGACTTATAAATTAAGCATCTCCTGCCCCACTCAAAGAATAAGTTGATTTCTGACTTACAAAAAGTTATAAGCTGCATTGTTAAGCTAAACCAATCACATCAAAATAGCTTAAATTAAACTGAAAGTTGAAATAAGCAGCTTTTAAGCTGCACCAAACAGGCACTATATATACCTCTTTTTATGTATTCTTTTAAGTGCACTTTTCCCAAAATTTTATCCAGTCATGCACAATTCAACCATTTATGGTGAGGTGAAGTCAGAGTTACCTATTGGCATTCAATGTAACCCTTAAAAGACTAAATTACTTACATTTTCAGGCCATTAAATAGTTCTTATTCTGAAAATCCATTTAGCTGTCCTACATAGTATGTAATACATACATCAAGTGTTTTATCTTCTTGTTGTGATCCTTGAATCTTTTGTCTTTCATGTTATTTGAAGAAAGGTTTTGAAAACCAGACTGGACCGGACCGGTCGGTCCAACCAGTTGGCCCATCAACCGGCTCAATTTCTGGTCCAGATAGCCCAAATAACCGTTTTGCTTATAAATTCATGTTGGCCTGCTGCGACCCGCTTGAACGGCACGCCTTAATGAACTGTTGGGTTTGAAAGAAGCATTCTAAAATATTATGATGGTAGGAGGATTTGAAGCTCTAACCTTCACAAATTATTGTGGCATGCTATCCACCAAACCATTCATACACTTGTTGCTAATTATGCAAAAAACAAATAATATTATATCTTTTTTTCAGTTTTTTCATTTTATTTTATTATATACAAAGACTTTCTTTCCTTCTAACTTAACTTTTTATACAAATATATTATAAAATTATTTATGACATAATTATGACATAACGGTTTAATTATGGTACACCCAAAACCATTGACTTGTTTGCCCGATCACTCTTTCGGTTCGCTCACCAGTCCAGTTTTCAAAACATTGATTTGAAGCTTAAGTCGCACTCAGCCTATGATTTGCGTGAACTTCTGTTTATCTTCTCTATAATCTTTTGCTTTAGTAATATACAATTATGCATATAATTTTGTGTTGTGACTTAATATTCTCGTTTCCTAGATTTGCTAACAGCGCCCCCTCAACCCCTGCCCTAATCCATAAATCTTCATCCTTGATGCAGCTTGTTTAGTACAGAGAACTGGCTGGACAAGAGATGCTGATATTTTCTTGCAGTGGCTATCTGCATTACCCTTTGCTGGTGGAGGTTTCAATGATGCTGCTATTGCGGAAGGACTTGGTGAAGCTATAATGGTGTGTTGTGTTGATTATGTTACAACTTCTTATATGCACTTGACATTTTAGTTTTCTAATTTAAGCACTGGTCAATTTGATGGCCCCTTAATTGCATTTTGTCCTAGTTTTTGTCCACATTTATATATAATTTCAAGCTCCTCTTTTTTAACTAGAACATTTTACTTATAATGAATTCTATTTAAAGGTAGAATAAATTGATTCATGTGAAATCTATGTTGATTTTCAGTATCTAATGTCTATATTCCTGTAATTTCCATTTTACTTATAATGAACATTTCCAAAGTTTCCTGCTGCTGCTTAGCAGATACTTTCCTATGTGCACTTGTTAAACTCTATGTTCATAGTTATTCTGATGTGTCATGTAGATGCTTTCTCCTCCAAGTGGAAGCCAAGCCCAACAAAATGTGGATGGACAAAGGCACTGCATTCTGATTGCAGCAAGTAATCCTTATCCCTTGCCCACACCAGTTTATCGACCCAAGCTGCAGAATTTGGAACAGGGTGAAAACATGGAGGCTCAAACGGAAAGTCGTTTGTCAGATGCTGAGATGGTTGCCAAATCATTTGGTCAGGTAATAGAGTTGTTCTTTATTTGTTTACCGACGATGGTTTTATGTTTGTTGCAGACCACCAGTCAGCTGACCATTACTTTTCCATGCAGTGTTCTGTTTCTCTGTCAGTCATTTGTCCAAAACAACTTCCAAAACTTAGAGCAATCTACAATGCAGTAAGCATGGAAATTTCAGTTGAACTTTTAATTTATTTGTGTTACCTTATCTAGAGTTTGTTAGATGAAGTAAATATGCATGTTTATGTGAACTGACAATTGCAATATGCTTGCTTAGTTGAAATGATTTTTGTATGCCAGCTACTCTCTTTGAACTTCACTCAATGTTTTATTTCACTGCAGACTGTAATTAGAGAACTAGGCCATTAGATGCTTTTGTGTCTGTTGACACGTGGAAGGACAGTTGGAAGTAGTGGTCTATTTTCTTCATCAGTCTCGATAGAGAACACTAATTCACTGAGTAATAATCATTTAAAGACATATAGGTGTTTCATGAGGCATTGTCCTGCCATTTCAAGCCTACACAATGATTTCCATTTATTCATGATGGTGCCATGGTGGTAAGAGCTTCTACATTTTCTATGGTGGTAAGATCATCTGACCAGCAGACGATGGTCAAATCTGAGCACATTGTGCAGTACATTTATGGTGAGGTGAAGTCAGAGTGCACTCAATGCCCCAATACTTTGTTCCTTCATGTTAGTGTCTTTTATATCATATTCTTTTGTGTCGTTCCAATACAATATTCAATAAATCCTTGCTGGATCAGTTACATCTAAGTTTCCCTATAACTCCACCTTAAAGTTGAGAGGACCTTTTATCTGCATTTTACATCTCCTTACGACATTCAAGCATTAAACTTTTGAATTTGGAGTACATTAAACATCTCCAAAAGACGCCCTTAATCACTTTGCTTCCTGGCCTATTAAACCTAGTTGCAATCTTGGTTTTGGCTTCACTCATGAAACCTGCTGGAATTTTTTCCTCTGCCTCCTAAAAACAACATTTGTGTGGGAATATTTATGGACTTAATGCTGCATTTGGAATGTGGAGAAGGATTAGGGGGATTAGATGTTCCTGAACAACTAGCTCCCAAACATCCAATTCAGGACTATGCACACCTGTTTCCAGCCTTATCTAGTGTCTGGTTGCTGCTAGGTTATGGTTGGCCCCACAATTTTTTAAGGTTGGATCTTGCGCCAAGTCTTATCCTGGGATAAATAATCCACCCCTGTGGAGGAAGGGGGAGAGAAAATAAATTCCTTTAGGCTGCTAAAAGGTAGGGATCGATTCGTTATGTTGTTGGTTATAAGTCAAACACTCCATGTGTTGTAATGATAATGACTGCACTCCCAATTGAAAGTACATGGGCCAAATGTTGACTGTGCAACTCACAGATAAGGATACAAATCGAAGAATATTTTTTTTTGTCTTTTTTGTATAGATAGATGGTTGTCGGGGGAGGTCAATTCATCCTTGGACCAATTTTTAGATTTTTTAGAGGCCTTTTGATAAGGTTTTTGAGGCATATTTGCTATAGGTCTTCTTTTCCAGGTTGTGCACCCCCTTTGTCTTTTTCAATAATTTTTTAATTAAAAACGAAAAGAAAAGATAAGATCAAGGTTCTGAAAAGCGGTTGCGGTCGCCGTAACGGTAGCGGTGGCGCGGTTGCGGTTGCGGGGTATAAAGGCCATAGTGTAACGGTTGCGGTAGCCGGAACAGTGAATTTTTTTATTTTTCGCACAATTTGAAAAAAACTTACCGATACGCATATTTTTTTTCCATGATCATATTTATTGGGTTAAAAATAAATATTGACTAATTTTTGTAAATTTTTACGTATGATCCAATATATTTCATATTTTTAAATCACTATAAACTTAGTTTTTTACATTTTATTTTAATAATTAATAACTTTATATTATACAAAAAATCAATCACTAACTATTATATATAAGATAAACAATGACAAAAGTAAGAGAATAAATAAGAGCCTATATATATATATATACACATATTTTAACCAAGCTAAATAGTTAATGACCACACTTATTATTATTATTATTTTCAAACAATATATAGATAGACACAAACAAACAAAATGGTTGAATGATAGCAGTTGAATAGAATAACATAGGTCTTATAGCTTCAACAAATCAATAACATGTTCTTCATCTTCCCTCTTCTTTCTCTTTCTCTATCTCTTGCTCCATTTTCTCTCTTTATCTTCCCTCTTCTCTCTATCCCTCTTTCCCCATTTTCAGCTTTTTTTTTTGTGTTTTTTCGAAAGAAACAGTTTGAAACCGTTACGTAACAGTGCGTAACAGGCCGTTACAGCTGTTACGGCACCGTCACGACCGCTACGGCAGCCGCTACGGCCGACACACCTGTGAATCTCAATCACTCTGCAAAAACGGCCGTAACGGGTGGCGGTAACCGCCAAAACCGTTACGTAACGGCGTTACGTAACGGTTGCGGCCGCTTTTTAAAACCTTGGATAAGATGCATTGAAGATAAAGATGAAGTAAAATCTAGAGTTGTAGTGCTGTGGGAGGGTGGGTTAAAGTTCGAAGAAAAATAAATGTATTGCAGCCTGTTGCAACTTTATTTATTGTGTACAGATACAAATGAAAACTCCTATTCTATTAAATGTTGACAACAGCTTCAAATGCAGAAAACTTATCTTTGAGAGGTTGGGTGCTTCAGGGGTTCATGGGTCTTTGATAACCAGGTTTCAATATTCTATTGGCATCATATTGATAATGGCTTCCTGAGAAGACCTTATTATAACCAATGGGTTGGTGTGGTATTTTATGTGCCTTGGTGTAAAGATTTCATTAGACCTAAGATTGTTTACTCTGAAGCCTCTAATGTAGTGTCTAGTGGCATTCAATGTGTCATTTGAAAGCTTAAAAGATAATAACTGAATGTCAAGATTATTGTTTGAATTGGAGACAAATGGTAAAACAAATTTTGAGCTATTGTCTTCTAATCCCAGCAACACTTTAATTAGACTCTGCAAAAACCTCCAATTTTCTTTCTTAAAGAATTATTTTGAAACTTAAATTGCTTCAAATTACTATTTACTTAACAGCAAATACTTGAGCCGTACCTGAGTCCTTAGATGAGAATTTTCAACAAGTTCTTGATTGAACTTGCCATCCAAGCACACCCATAATCCAGTGCCTAATTGATATTCTGGTGCAATATCTTTGTCCTTCATTAATGCTATAGACCTTCAATATTTGCTTGAATTTTCTTTTCCTTTTTTCTGTTAGTCCTTGCAATGGTTGACATCTAATGGCCATTATTTCAAGTAATATACAAAGTTTCTTTGCTGTCTATGTATATATAAACATTTATATATACATTATTTGAAGTCAGGTGTCTCAATTTGAAACTGTTTATGAGGCCCCAACCCCTCAAGCCTCTGGGGGATCCCCTTATTATATAAAATGATTTTACTACTGCTTACTCTGCATACTTGATGAGGGCATTCAGGTGACTTTATCCTCTTTGTCATTGTAGGGGAAACGCAATCCTCGAGCAACAGATCCGCCTGTTGACAATGTTAAAAATCCTCATTTTCTTGTTCTAATATCAGAGAATTTCATGGAGGCTCGTGTTGCTTTAAGTCGGCCTGGAACCACAAATTTAGCACCCAATCAGAGTCCTGTAAAGCTGGACATAGCTTCAGTTCCTCCAGTTTCAGGGCCACCTTCAACTTCTGTTCCTCCAGGTTTGCATGCTGAACTCACTTGTTTACATCTATTTGATGTTTACTCTTTTTTGATAACCAGGGATGGTTAATAATTCGCAAGATCTTTTAGGTTGCTAGATCATGTGTATAAAAAGATAAAAGGATGGAAGAATTTGTGTCAATCAAACTTTCACGTGGCATAATTTGTTTAACCCCTTAACTTAAAATTTTAACCATTTACTAACTAGCCTCAATTTCTTAAATCGACCGAGTCATCCCTTTCTAATATGCTAACAGGGGATGCATGTTGCTAAGTTTGGTAGATTACCAGCAGTTCTTTTCCATGTATTATAGTTGTACATTCAGAGAACTGATCCTTTAATTGGCCTGCTCAAAGTGTGTTGATTGGTGGATGGCATTGACAATGTGAGAAAACTACATCTTCAAATTTTGGTGTAGGTTTTTTTTGGGAGCATAAGTGTTTCATTGTCCATGCACAAAATTCCATTTTGTCTAGCTAGGAACTTGTGCTGAAAGAAATTTTTGTCCAAACTATTTAGGTTGGCTACACAAATCCTGATTCTTTTTAGGGTCACAACATGATGTTCTCTCATTCCCTCACCTGTCTTTTTTAGTCATCCTTTGCCCTTGCATCACCTTAAGTCCAATCTTGACAAGCCTTCATACTGTTGCAATTATTGGTCTTCACTGCATATAGCGAAAAACTGTGGGGCAATTTTGCTCATCTCGTTCGTAACTGGTAAGTTCTACATGATGTGATCTGTCCTGTGTGTGTATATGTACGTACATTTATTTTCTGATATTCATGTCCACTTTTTGAATTTCTTTCTCTGAGATTTTTTTTAGTGCTTGATGTTTTAATCTTTTGGCACAAAACTATTATTTTATACATGGGTAGTAGAAGAAATGAATTATTTGGATTATGGAAAAGACCATTCATATGGTGGAGAGTGCTTGATTTGGCAATGGTAGATTGGGTGTTATCCTCTTCGTGTGTTCTTTGTGATGATTTCAGGCATTTTGGTTCTAATATGATGGCTTGGGTTCTATGAAAATGTGTAGTTTGTGCGGTGCTATGGAGATTTGGTTGGAAAGGAATTCTAGAATTTTTAGAGAAAATCAGATAATGTCAGGGCTTTGTTGGATAGAATTTGTTATTGGGCTTCCCGCTGGGCTTTGGTTGCTCGTAGTTCCATGTCTTGTAGTTTCAAGGGCATACCCTTATTTCTGATTGGTAGAGATTGGACAACTGTGCGTGATATGTAATTTTCTTTTTTGGTCCCTTGGGGTGGACTTCTTGTCCTCACACTCTTTCATCTCTCTTTTCCTTCTATTATAATTAAATTTTCTTTGTCGCCAATAAGAATATCTTGGAATTTTTTTTCAAGTTTGATATATATATACATATATATATACTACCCCCATGGAACATCTGTAGAAAGGCCATAAAAATAAGAGGCTTTGCTTATATTGTATAGGCAGTCGTAAAATTAGCGATAAGCTAGCACCATTGCCACTGATGAAAACTTGTCAATAATTTTCTTGGTGGAATTCTTACATTTTCCTTTGTTATCTCAGTAAATGGACCTATCATGAACCGGCAGCCAATCTCCGTTGGAAACATCCCCCCTGCAACTGTCAAAGTTGTAAGACTCATAACTTCCTTATATATTTATTTTTGCTTGCGGCAAAAAAATAAAGGTGGTTTGCATTATGAATTTTGTACTGTAGAGCTCATGATCTCATAACATACATGTTCAGGAACCCAGCACTGTTGGTTCTATGGTATCTGGTCCTTCTTTTCCACACATGCCGTCTGTTCCTCGAGCGGCTTCTCAAGTAGTCCCAAGCTTGCAGGCATCTTCACCAATATCTGCTTCTCAAGAAATGATTGCAAATAATGATAATATGCAAGATTTAAAACCTATGGTCAGTATGCCTCAGCCCTTACGTCCTGTGGGTCCTGCAGCAGCAAATGTGAGTATTCTGAACAATCTCTCTCAAGCGCGGCAAGTGATGAACTCTGCAGCCCTAACAGGAGGAACTTCTATTGGACTTCAATCAATGGGTGGAACTTCCATGGCCATGCATATGTCAAACGTGATATCCAGTGGAATGGCATCTTCTGTGTCTGCTGCTCAAACTGTGTTACCATCTGGGCAATCAGCTATCACATCAAATGCTGGGTCTGGGACACTTGCCGGAACTGCACAGGTTGCACAAAACTCAGTTCCTGGTTCATTCACTTCTGCTTCTTCTAATGTATCTGGGACTTCAAACCTTGGCATGTCACAACCACTGGGTAATCTTCAAGGAGGTGTTAGTATGGGTCAATCAGTACCTGGATTGAACCAAGGAAATCTTCCTGGAGCTCAGATGGTACAGGGTGGAATGGGCATGAATCAAAACATGATGAGTGGCGGCCCTGGTCTGTCTGGCATGTCATCTGGAACTGGCACAATGATTCCTACACCAGGAATGACTCAACAAGGTCAACCAGGAATGCAGTCCCTTGGTGTGAATAACAATTCAGCAGCCAATATGTCCATGTCCCAACAGACATCAAGTGGGTTGCAATCTGCGCAGTCTAAATATGTGAAAGTTTGGGAGGTAAGACCACCATAGTTTGGAAAGAAATGAGGTTGGATTTACAGTCTGCAGATTCCAGTGCTTAAGAATCTTTCCTATATCAAACCTTGCACTTTCCAAATGATAGTTGGGTTTTCAGTTTTGGACTATCCTTTTGATAATGATTCTGATTTATTGTTCTTAATGTTGAAGTACATGGATTAAATTGGTTTCTGAATTAATGTTTTGCAATATAATATAACTTTTTTTGGATAATTATAAAGAGGACAGTTTGGATTCGCTTTAGTTTATGGAAATCTCTGCAAATAATAGTCAGTCATTCTTTTTCTTTCACCATGTTTTGTTTTATATTTTCTAATTGTTTGGCGTACATAAACACCATTGTGCCAAATAAAGCCCATAAGTACATTTAACAATTGTTTATATCAATAATTCTCACCCAAGATACTCTGGTTTGAATATTTGCTGAATTTGCATGGTCCCTGTGAAGCTTTCCTTCATAGGAGGAGACATTCTCTATCCAATGCAATCTTATTTCTGGCCAATTATTCACGGAAAAATTGGATGGTTTTGAAATAATTGACTCTGTCATGGTGACACACCTTATAGTTATTTGGCATGAGGTTTTTGTTTAATGCTCCACATTCTTGTCTGTGTATGTTGAGTCATAAACTTTTTCTACTATGATCAGTTGGATGTCCTCTGACTATATATCTACATGTCAATTCAAAGTTACTGAACGTTCTCTTCGTTTATAGCTCCCAAAGCCCTAGGAACCACTGGGATATCCGTAGTATCTATACTAAAATGTACCATCTGTCCTCTAATTTACTTGTTTTATTCGTTTCCTTTTGCTCTATGTTAAGATCTTTACCAGGCTTCTAAACTTGCCATCATCTCTTTTGATATGCTCTGCCTGTGCCACTGTTCCACATTAGCTTTAGTCAATCTCATTGGGTTAAAAAGGCCAACATACTCGAAGTTTCTTCTTTTTCTAAAACACTTCCATCTACTTGACAAGTGAGGTCAATTGAATTTCTCCGTGACCCTGTTAAAGTGTCTTCTCCACCAAAGTTCTCCATTGTTTCTTGTCTGGTAAGAAATGGTGGGGTTAGAACTAGTTTTCCTACTAATGCTTCCATAATTCCCTTCACCTAAATTATTAAGCAAAAAATAATAATAACAAACAAATTTACTATGCAACAAATTGGAGAAGTGCAAAAGAACTTTTGCTGACTTGCAACAAATGATTGTGAACAATATCATACCTTGCTTGTTGTGGAGTAAATTCTGTGAACTTGATTCATGTAACACTGTTGTTTATTATAATAAAAATAGTGTCCGTTAAGTGTATTTTTAATTCCGTTCATAATGAGTGAGTACATCTTGAAACTGTAAATGGACAATGAATACTGGGCCATTTTTTTTTTTGGGGGGTATATCTTCTTATCCTCCCATCGCTTATGTTTTTCCGAATGATCTAAATTATGCAGGGAAACTTATCTGGGCAGAGACAAGGCCAGCCTGTTTTCATCACTAGACTGGAAGTATGTAGCTTGCCTGATAAATTACTTTCAATTGCGATCCATCTAGTTAAATTTTTTCTTCATTTTTATGTATATTTTAACAAGGACTGTACAAATATAGATTATGCTTATTTGAACGCATGATTTTAAATAATGGTTTCGGGATATGCATCAGCAATGCTGTCATATATTGGCTAATATTAATATTAGCTGATATATCGATGAATAATGGTATCGGAAGTCCGAAATCCCTATAAGTAATGGGTGATATGGTATGTAATGGCCGTATGTAAAACAACTTCAATTGGTCTCATTGAATGTGATGTAATTTTTTGAATTTCAACACTTGACCAAGTCATTTTTCATATTTATCTTTGCTTATAATCTTATGTTTTTATTTATTTGTGGCAGGGTTATAGGAGTGCATCAGCTTCTGAGACGTAAGTCGACGGACTAATTTTTGAGAACTTGGTTTAAATCAACACACCTTTTCTATTAATTTAACTTTGGGTTCAAGTTTGTGATATGTTGTTCATATCAAATCTAAATAGTTAATTAAAACAAATTCATGCTGAACTTTACTTGCTTACTTCCATGGAACAAAAGCTTGTTTACTGGTGATTCATGGATGCAAACTCAAGTTTAGTTTCAGTGAGATATGACTTGGCAGACATATGATTCAGTGGCGTTGCTTTATTTCGGAGGTCTGAATAGCCATCAGTGTGTTTGGTTTTAGTTTTCTGCATTCAGTTTTCTGAAAATTAAGTTTTTTGTTTTTCGTATTTTTTTTTTGTTTTGTGAATATTTTTTAAATTTTAAGCAATTTTTTTACTTTTTTAGATGCACCTTACTTAGATGTATCTAAATAGTAAAATATTTGTGAAAAAATGTTTTAAAAAATTAATAAATCCACAAAAATATGAAAAATGTGAATTTTTGTATTTTTTGGTATTTTTGTATTTGTAAAAGATTTTTTCACAAATATTGTACTTTTTAAGTGTATTTATGTTAGGTGTGTCTAAAAATTTAAAACAATTGCTTAAAATATTAAAAAAGTTCATTGCAAACATTAAAATACGGAAAATAAAAAAGTAGAATTTTCTGAAAACCAGAACCAAACATGCTGCGCTTTTCTCAATGGAAACATTATTCTGCATCAGAATATGTTGGTTTAGTCTCGAGTTACCTGTTGGAGCTGTACAAGGAAACTCCGTTTTGTTTCTCAAATTGCGATCATGTTTGTTTCTTATTAAAGCCGTGAACATTCTATATATGGATATATTTTAAGCTTTTGCTCATTCTTGAATCAAATAGAATGGTAATGCCTTTAGCACTCGATGCTTAAATACTGTTAGAATTTACCAATTTGCTCCTCCACCTACCATCTCCACTAGCACCCACTTCACCTACCACCTCCACTACACTACACCTACTACCACCTTCTCTTCTAATTTGCTCCTCCACCTACCATCTCCACTAGCACCCACTTCACCTACCACCTCCACTACACTACACCTACTACCACCTTCTCTTCTATATATAGGAGTTGTAATACATAACACAAATCAATCAATCTTGTAACAATCATCAATCAATAATACATAAATTTTTACAAAAAAAAACAAACACACAACAACCTCATCCACAGGCAGAATTTTTCTCCTCTACTCTACTGCAGGTCTCTTCTTCTTGCCTCCGTCCTGAGCGGCCCTTGACGGTGTTGCCTCCGTGCTTCCTCGACCACCAAGCAAGTTGCCTCCTCCCTGCTCCTCCACTACATCAAAAAGCGTGCCCAATCCATAAAAAGGCGTGCCATCAAAAGGCGTGCCCAATTCATCAAAAGGTGTGCCGGACATGATGGCGAGGCACGTGGGCGCCTTGGCTTGCGTGCCCGTTTGTCGGCTGGTGGTAAGAGGCGCGCGATGCGCGTGGCTGCCTCGGCTATAAGACAGAGGCTGAGGCTGAGGCTGAGGCAAAAAACCTGCGAGAGAAATTCTGAGAGAGATTTTGGAGAGAGATTCTGTAACACTCTGTTGTCTGAGAGAGAGTTCTAATACATATCCTGTACAACTTTAAAAGACTCTTTTTTGCTCAGACCAGTCTTTTTCTCATTTCCAGGAAAAAAACCTATTAAATCCTGAATTTAAGTCGTCTTGCCATCTGGAAATAGCTGTCTGCTAATATTACGTTTCAATCTATTCTGGTTTAGTTTGTTTATTAATTTACTTTTTTTGGTATTGACCTTATAGAAGCTTATTCAAAAAGAAATCTTTTAGTATACAAATAAGGAAAATGCAGTTTTAGGATGAATTGTCCAGTTGTATGATATTTTTCATTTTCCATTTTTCTTTCTGTTATATTATTATTTACTTTTTCCTCGGGTCTCAGGCTTGCGGCAAATTGGCCACCAACAATGCAAATAGTTCGGCTTATCTCTCAGGACCACATGAACAACAAGTACTGCCTACTAAGTGAAAACAATCTATTTGCTATCGTATCTTGCTCATCTCTAACCAAAGGAAAATTTTCCTTTATTTGATAATAGGCAATATGTCGGAAAGGCAGATTTTTTAGTTTTCCGGGCGATGAATCAGCATGGTTTTCTTGGACAACTACAAGAAAAGAAGCTTGTAAGTGGTCTCAAGGCTTATCTTATTATTTATTATGCATTAGTCAAAGGCTTGTGCAAAATGTGAAAGTAATTGACAGAAGTATACTCGTTAATTCCGTAAGGCTATGTTTGGATGGAAAGAATCAAATAGAAGGAATGAGAATCTGGAATCCCATTAAAAACAAATCTCATTGTTATTTATCAAAAATAAATAAATAAAAACAAATCTCATTGCTAGTAATTAGATTCCTGTGTTGATGCAATTCAGGTATTTGATTTGGTTAGGAATGCTCTATGGGAGATAAAATTTTAAATATAATGGGCTCATTTACTTGTTTTACTCTTAAATGGTTCAACATACCTCATGGAATGTGAGATTCCATCCTAGTGTGGCAAATAGGATTGCCAGTGGCAATCTTATTCTGCCTTGTGAAGCTAACCAACCGTGAATCACATTCCATTCTTTGATGCACCAAATGACGGAATAAAGGAGATTTTGAATGACACTTTAATTCTGTCTCTCCATTCCTTCCATCCAAACATAGCCTAAAAGAAGGGTATGCAACAATGATAGAATTATCTATGTAGTAAAATTATTTATAATTTATAATTTTTTATTTTTTTTATCTATGTAGTAAAACTAAGGTCAGTAATATTAGAGGATATGGTCATGAATCCACCTCAAGAAGAGAGTTTAATTCAAGTCATCCTCTTTGGCTCCACCCCTAGGGTTTTATCCTAGTAATTGCCTAGTGTGCGTGGAACAGCCAGATTGCACATACCTGGGGACTTGTTGGATACTTGAAAAGGCCCAGAGAGAGAGAGAGAGAGAAGGTGTATGCGTATGCATGTATGTGTGGGTGTATACATATGCACACACATACAAATACATCAGCCAATGGCATTGTTGTTATTTAAGGACAAGGTTGGTATTAGGAAATTTTGTTTTTGTTATTATCATTATTGTGAAGGAAAAAATTTAAACAAAAGGCCAAAGAGGAGCTTGAAAGTCAACTTTCTTTTGTATTAGGGAATGTAATTATTGTCATTATGTAATTATTGAAAATATTAGGGAATGTAATTATTGTCATTATTGTGATAATTCATCATTTTATCTCTAACTATTGAAGTCAAGAATTAAAATAGATTTTTATTTCTTTATCATGCAAGGCCTTTAATGATATGGATGGGAAAAAATGTGTGACAATACGAGTTACTATTACACTGGGTACAAAAGGAAAAAATAGGATAAAATAAAATTTCTAAATTCAAAAATTCGTGTAGTATCTTGTGTTGTCCCTAAAGGGGAGATTAGGGTTCAAGTCGTATTTTAGAAATAGATGCTTGTGTTTGACTCGTCAAAAATGTGAAATGGTAAAACTGGGAAAGTGGTAGGTGCACCCAGAATATTGGCCTGATAGGCCGATATTAAGCCAAAGGGTTGTCTTTTTATTCAAAAATAATAACTCATACCTACAAAAAAATAAAAAGAATATATTTTATGTATATATAGATGTAAATATCAGTGAAACTTGAATTCGAAATTTATTAGCAATCAACTAAATCAACAGATTTGATAGGGGGGAATTGGTTCATTATTTAAAACTTGGCCTATTAACCTTGAGGCTATTGGTTTGAACCGGAGAACAGCTACTTCATGCAAATAATGCCAAAGGATATTGGTTTGGACACTCACACAAGAAGGTTCATACCAATAACTTTTCTCAAAGGAGAAGACCAAATTGCTATTTGATATAGAAATGCTATTTGTTATAGCAATGGTGTGTTATGTGTAAAACGGCAGAGGAAAGTATAGATAATTTATTTTTGCATTGCCCCATTGTTCTATCCTTACGGTGGAAAATCTTACGTCTAGTGGGAGGTTGATTGGGCTATTCCTCCATCATGTGAGCTTTTTGTTGAGCATTGATTTTAGAGGTTTTGGTTCTACTATTAAAGCTTGGGTCCTTTGGAGGTGTGTGGTTTTTTGGGCTGTATGGATTGAAAGAAATATCCTAATTTTTGAAGATAAAAGTTCAAGATTGAGAGTTTGTAGGAGACGATTGTTTTGGGGCTTCTTTTTGGTTTGGTGGCCCTTTCTTTGAAAGAGATGCTACTTTTTTTTAATTGCCAGGGATAGAAAAGGTGTCTGTAGTTTGTAAGGTTTTTTCGTTTCAGCTTCTATCTTGATGTTGGTGGACCCCTTCTTGGACTCTATTTTCATTATTTATAAAATTCCACTTTGTTGTCGTCAAAAAAAGAAAAAAAGAAAAAAATTGAGAGTAGAGATTTATTGTTGAAAGAAAAACAACATATAAATGGAGAGAGGGAGATGGAGTAGAGAGAAATAATTATGTGCAGAGGACTTCACCACCCATTGAAAGGCAACAAAAATGGAACCAGAGATAATATGGATTTCTTGTAATTTCAAGAAGTGGATTCTATAGGTTTTTAATTTAAATATTCTATAGAGAAAGGGGAGGTTTTAAAAGTAAAATGGTGGACATGAGTATTATGTCACTTTTTAAGTTCTCTCTACAATGTGCGCATGGTACAAACAAGCATTGTGGTTTTGACCAAAGTCCATGGTTGTAGGGATTTAGATGAAAGGATTAAGAGACAATAGCGACTATAAAAGATTCAAGGGCTAATATGAAATTTTATGAGGGCAAATAGGAAATTGTTTTGTAAGTTATAGGGAATAGTAGATATTTTTAATTTTGAAGCAGGCAGCTGCCCCCTCTAGTTCTTATGTGCCTTCACCGTGGGACATGTTAGGCATTATGGACAAGTTTGAGGGTAAAGCTGCACTAAAATAGTAATGGTGGTGTTCAGTGTTACATGAACTCTTCTATTCTCTGCGTATACCCATGTTCACCTAACATGACAAGAGTTAGGGTACGGGATGAGTGTCCAATCCCAATACCTAAATTAGACATTTGAATTCTTGAATTTTTAAGATATTTGAAGAGGAATAAGTTCACATTCAATAATAAATTTATTTTATTTTATTTTATTTATTATTATAGTGTCTCACATAAATGGGAGATAGAAGTTTATAGCATCTCACATGAATGGGAGATAGAAGGCTCTTTTTTTTTGTTTTGTTTATTTTTCTAAATACAATTTAATTTCAAGTACATCCCTAAACAATTTGGATGATCTTATGTTAGAATATTATATAATATGCAATATATATGAGAATTTATATTGTGTGTATATCTGTATTGTTAAAATGTATGTATTATTGATTGATTGTCTTGATGTAGTGTTTTTTACAATTACAAGGATTCCTATTATATAGGAGTGTGTTTGGGAGTAGGTGGAGAGTAGGTGAAGTGGAGGTGGTAGTGGTGTAGTGGGTTAGGTTAAAATGAGAATACAAATATTGTATGGATACGGAAAAAATATCTTTATATTTTTATTTTCTATGTATATAAATATAAATTTTGGGCATAGAGATATAAGGGGCATCAATAATGTACATGTGAGTGTGAATACATTTAATTAGGATGTGTTGGGAATCTTATGGTTTCTTGAAGCATTAAAATGGAATTAAAGCTTTTATTCCTTCAATCCCATATATTTAAATGAGTGTGAATACATTTAATAGTGTGAAATAGTGGGATAACTTTAAAATTACGGCTCTACTAGTTAGGTGTGAACACATTAAATGCCTAAAAGCATGGACAAGGGACATGGCGATTTTGAAAAAATGAGAATACAAATATTGTATGGATACGGAAAAAAATATCTTTATATTTTTATTTTCTATGTATATAAATATAAATTTTGGGCATAGAGATATAAGGGGCATCAATAATGTACATGTGGGTGTATTTATTTATTTATTTTTCACTTTTTGATTTGTTTTCATATATTTTACTTTGACCCTAGATCATTTTTCTAAAATTATAGCAAATAAACTTACAAAGGTGTCATGTGGCATGTCCAAACTCAAGACACGTGTTCGGGTGTGTCCCCAAAGCGTCTTGTGAAAAAGAAAAAAGAAGAAGAAATTGACACACCATGTGGCGTGTCCGACATGTGGACATGCATGTCCAATGCAGGCACATTTCCAATACAGTGAATTTCTTAATCATTCATTGGATGAATGATTATACAAAACTTTAGGGTTTTGATGCTTTGACTTGTAAAGAATAAATTATGTGACATGTTTTATTTTATTTTTATTTTTTGTTTGGGTATGTATTATACTTTTTATGTATAGTTTGTGTGCAATACTTTTGTATATGTTTCTGAATTGAATTTTAAAAGTGTTATATTAATATATATAAATACTAGAGTATGAAATACACAAATAATGGAATAATTGTAATTAAGGGCTTACATGAGTGGGAAAATTTGAAAGTTAAATGACTGGAAAAAACACTTTGTTATTTTAAATTATTGTTAAGGACAAAAACGAATCTTGAGGCATAGGCAAAAGTTACATTAACGATATGTAATGGCATTGTTTGAGTTATTATTATTATTATTATTATTATTATTATTATTATTATTTTTTGATAAAAGGGTGTTTGGATCAGCTTACGCACACCTCAATTAATCCTGGGAGACCAATCCCACCGCCCACTTGTTGGGGCCCCATTTAAAGTTAGGGCAAACGTTCTGTATGGACATGGCCCTAAGGAGCTTATTGCTGCTAGTGGGTATTGAACTTGAGACTTAGAGTGAGCTAAGGTTTTAAAAAGCGGCTGTAATCGTTACGTAATGCTGTTACGTAATGGTTGTGGTGGTTACCGCCACTCGTTACGGCCGCTATAGCTTTGTGACGGAAATTCACATGTGTAACAGCCGTTTCGATGTTACATAACGACTGTAATAGTCTGTTAGACACCGTTACACCCAAGGTTTCAAAATGCGGCGTTATGTAATGGTTGCAACGCTAGGCACCACGAGTTACCCCTGCTTTTGCAGTGTGATTAAGATTCATAGGTGTGTCGGCCGTAGCGGTCGTAACGGTGCCGTAATGAAGCCGTAACGGCCTGTTACGCACCGTTACGTAACAGTTTTGAATTGCTTCTTTCGAAAAAAAACAAAAAAGCTAAAAATGGGGGAAGAGGGATAGAGAGAGAAGAGGGAAGATGGAGGAGTAAGATATAGAGAGAGAGAAGAGGGAAGATGAAGAACATGTTATTGATTTGTTGAAGCTGTAAGATCTATGCTATTCTATTCGGCTGCTATCACTCAACCATTTTGTTTGTGTTTCTATCTATATATTGTTTGATAATAATAATAATAATAATAAGTGTGGTCATTATCTATTTGGCTTGATTAAAAAATTTATATATATTTAGGCTCTTATTTGTTCTATTACTTTTGTTATTGTTTATCTTATATATAATAGTTAGTGATTGATTTTTTTTGTAAAATATCTAAAAAACATAACACCTATAATTATATATTAATACATATTTATACATGTCAATTTTTTTTGATTAGTTTATTTTATTTTTATCCAAAAAGAGAATGAATATTAAAGTGATCGAAAAAAAAAAAAATTTTCTTTATAATTTATTTTTTAATTTTTATATGATTACATTAGCATGTATAATTTATTTTTTAAAACTATTCAAGTTAAAATTTGCATATGCTTCCACAAGTGTAATAATTAAAAAAATAATTTTATACATCTAAGTCCAATAACATTTTTTTTTTTGCCACAAGTGTAATATGGATTTATGGAAAACTCAGTTTATAGTGATTTAAAAATATGAAATATATTGGATCATACTTAAAAATTTACAAAAATTGATCAATATTTATTTTAAAACGTAATAAATATGATCTCTGTTATCAGAATCTTACGATTTACGATTCGATTCGCAATTTTTACAAAATCGATACGAATCTATTGATGAATCTATTTTGGAAGTGAATCTCTAGTGAATCGCATGATTCACATTCGATTCACTTTTAACGATTCATGCAACTTTTGAAATTATTGTGTCCGACATATTTTCGACTCTTTTTTTCTCCATCTTTTTAGTGAAAATGGCATAATACAACTTTTAATAGCGTTTAATACCAAAATTACCAACATGTATACATGATTTATTGTTATTTTAGCGATCATGGAGTTTTCAATAGGATCCAATCAGATTCAATCAGACCCAACATATTTTTAACCTTTCTTCTCATTTTTTTTTTCTTTTAAAAAATCATAATTTATCTTATAAAGATGTTTAAGATTAAAGTTACACTATAAATTATCTATTACTGTTTTATTAAATTGAATATTACATGTGTGAGGCTAGTTATACTTTTTAAAATGTTTTAGGCTTTAAAATAAAAGATTCTAAATAATTCCTTCTTATTATTTACTCACTGTTACTTAGAAAAGTATATATGCTTATTGTCCAAATATCAACATTGTTGTTAATTATTGTTACTTTGGAAATTGATAATTTGTCTATTTGGTTACTATCTTTATTAAGAACGGCTGATAAGAAATATCTAAAAAAGAAAAAAGGCAAGATGGTGATATTACATCTTTATTAAGAATGGTTGATAAGAAATATCTAAAAAAGGAAAAATGTAATATGGTGATCTTACATAAGAACCTTTGTTAACTTCTTACCTATTAAACTACGTGATTATTATTCAAAATAACATTTTCATTGATTTAAGTCTAAATATTTTATATTTATAAGATATATTTAACATCTAAATGTGTAGATATATATTTTTAAGTAATTTAGAAAAAGTGACTGAATCTTTATGATTCACGATTCGATTCGATTCGCGATTCGGTACAAGGCCATTTCGATTCAAGATACGAATCCCGATTTGACAACTATGAATATGATTATGGAAAAAAAAAATATGCGTATTGGTAAGCTTTTTTCAATTTGTGTGAAAAATAAAAAAATTTACTGTTTTAGTTACCGCAACCGTTACGCTATAGCCTTTACACCATCCAACTGCAACCGTAACCGCACCACCACCACTATTACGGTGACCGCAATCACTTTTCAGAACCTTGGAGTGAGCACACCCTTAGGTCCCAAGTTTTACCCACTAGGCCAACCCCTTGAGGTTACATTGTATGAGTTATTATTATGTCTGGCAAATAGGGAAAAGGGGTTTAGCCGTAGAGGTGTTACATGGAGGGTGACAGTAAATAGCCACCGATTTATTTAAGGTTGTGGCTTAATGTAATTAAATTTGACTTGTCCAATGAAACATATGCTAGTTGGTTTGCCGTCTGTTCAGCATTTACGTTTGTGCTATGATTTCCTTGCTAACCTTATGCACTTCCAAATAAATGCATGCAACACTTTGAAGGAAAAAGAGTACAATTGCAGGCACCTCACAGAGTTATTCCCAAATCTCTTGAGGGGTTGATCTATAGATGAAACCAGGATTCCTCACATGTTATAATAATTGTGTGGAGATCAATTATTTTGTATAGTAACAAATTTTCTGGAAATATCTGGCATAAGAAATGTATAATATAATCATTTTGATCAAGATTGGCAATAATCGCTTACGTAACCTTTTTATTTGCAGTACTTTTTTCTGACATCCGTCTCCAGTCATGAAGTAAAATTGATGCCGTATTGATGTAGTAAGATTTAGTGGTGTAGTTATGTTTTTGGCATTATAAGAGTTGGTTGGGTCTTTTGGCCTATAAATAGGTAGTTAGGGTCTTGGAAAAGGAGTTCATGATATTTTGAAAGTGTACTTCGTGAGCTTAGAGCTCTTGTATCTCAATATTGATACTTCATTCAGAGTGTCAAGACCTTGACAATGTGTTATTTACATTTTCTGCATCTAAGTTGGAATTTAAAAGATTTTAATTGGTGCAAGTTGTCCCATAAACTAAAATTCGAGGCAGTGTTTCATTCTGTTCCCCAGATTTTGAACACTGTAACATTTTAGTACTGAAATTATACAACTAAAAATGATACTAATTTCCAAAAATAGTATAGTTAACTAGAAACTCTTTTATTTATTTATTATATTATTAAATTTAAATTATAAGCATTCTCAGGTGTGCAAAATGGCACCAGTTAACTGTGTAGAACTTATTACTTCATTTTGATCATAAATAGACCGTTTCCATGTCCTGGGATCATTTTCTCCGGAGAGAAACTATTTGCACAGAATGCTTTCACAAAATGGTTCACAAACAAGGCACAAGGGATCATTTTCTGTGAATGGCTAACAGTGCATTTAACGGGATTTCCTAATGTTGACTGTCATCAATCTGTAGTGTGCAGTGATACAGTTACCATCACAGACATTGCTGTTATCTGTTTCCGATAAAGCCTGCCGCTTGATTGGAATGCTTTTCCCTGGGGTAAGATGTTCTTTCACATAGTTTTGTCATCTATACTGAAATTAAGTTCAATGTGGATCACATATGAAACCGTGCTTTGTATTTACAATTCATACTCCGCTTACAATTAATTGTTGTGTGGGTGTAGGATATGGTTGTGTTCAAGCCACAGATATCGAGTCAGCAGCAACAACAGCAACAAATGCAACACCAGCAGCAACTTCAAGCACAACAGCATCCACAGTTGCAACAGCAACAACTTTCCCAAATGCAGCAACAAGCAGCACTTCCACAGATGCAACAACAACAGCAAACGCTTCCGCAACAAATGCAGCAACAACAACAAACCCTTCCACAAATGCAGCAACAGCAGCAGCAACAGCTTTCACAGATGCAGCAACAGCAACAACAACAGCAACAGCAACAGCAACAGCAACAGATTTCGCAGTTGCAGCAACAGCAACAACAACCGCAGCAACAACAGATGGTCGGGACAGGAATGGGTCAAGCTTATGTTCAAGGTCCGAACCGGTCACAGTTAGTATCTCAGGGACAAGTATCATCACAAGGGCCACAAAACATGCCTGGAGGAGGCTTTATGAGTTAAATAACTAATTTCAGAAGATGAGCATTCGTGTTATGCTTGAATCAATCACCAATATAATTATGCTTTTAGGCTTGTTCTTTTAAGTTGCTTAGTGATAGCTAAGGCACATCAAATTAAGATTTTTAAGACCCATACTTGAGTGCTTGCATTATCCTTTGGAAGTTTGAGATTTGCTTGTGTGTTTTATATACTATGATGCTTATAAAGTTATTGGGAGAAATTTAACTTTCAATATCAGTGTTATTTTTGTGAGTTCCATTTACTGCATGCCATATATGAGATTATGAATAGTTTATGAGATGAGATTATGAGCAGTTTATGAGATTTGTATATTTGTATAGCATTTTCCTTTTTGCAAAAGTTCTTGCAGAACAGGAGGAAAAAGGTTCTTCTGGAACCAACAAGATGTTACCATATCGGTCTGCAAATCAAGAGCAGTAAAGCTTATTGTAACTTAGGATTTCTTAAGGTATATTGTTTTGACAGACTTCATGATTTCATTGTTTGAAGATGATGAGTTGACTTGAACAACAGAAGGGAGAAAAGAAGCCCAAGAACTGAGCATTTGTGTCGTATATTCTCAGCCTGAAGGACTCCACAAGTATATGTGCACACTTGAGAGTAGTGCTCTCCTTGTTGTAAAATCACCCTTTAACTTGCAGGGCACATCATTAGGTAATTCTATTTGCACACTATGTTTTCATTTCAATTTACACAATTTTTGCAGCTTTGATATCAACTTTTGAACAAAAATTGATTGTTCAGATATCAACCACTGAACAGCCTATTTGTTTGGAATATATCTAAATAATTGATTTTTGTTTTAAAGTTGATATCCAAAGGGTAAAATTGTGTGAATTGAAACAAAGCTTGGTGTGCAACTGTAACCACCCCACATCATAGGTTCCACCAGCGTGCATGATTCATGCAAATGAGGATTTTCGTTAGTACTGAATCATAGGAAAATGACATCAGAAAGATTTCATTGCTGTTTATTTTCACTTCTGGATTAATACATGTACGGGAAAGAAATACGCCTTCTCGTATAATTCTGTTGACCAAGTCCACACTCCTCCGTACGACGTCGTTTTATCACCTGAAAACACAAACGTGAGCTAGCCGGCGGGTGTGTGCCGGAAACCTCTCCGATGCCTAAGTCAGAAAAATAGACAAAGCTCTATATTCTCAAAAAGCAAAATTGTGTTGTGTTCAATTACCTCCTCCAAGGTGATGTTTGTGAGCTTTTATAAGTTTCCTGTGGCACAATCCTAGTAGGACTTTTATTCCTCCATGCAGAGTCCTCCTAGGATTCATACTCCTAAGGATAATGCTTATCCTTTTACACCCCCCACTGCTTAAACCAAGTGGGATGGTTTTTACTTTGGCCGAACTGCTATATGACCGAAATAAGCTTGGCTATGCAAAGCCAATGAGTAAACCGAACTATTCCTAGTTTGGTTCCACCCTTAACTCTATCCTTATCTCGGTTTTCTCATGTACAACCAATGGTACGGTCTTAGACCGAACCAATGACTTTCGGTCGGTATGACTCCAAGACCGGCATAACTCTAAATCGTTCCTGGACCGAAGTATCTTTATAATTCCTGAGCCGAAGTAATTTTACCTCCCTGGCCGGAGTAACTTTGTTTCTCCTAGGCCGGAGTAACCTTGCCTCTCCTGGGCTGGAGTAACCTTGCCTCTCCTGGGCCGGAGTAACCATTACGGCCTTTTTACTTAGTCCTTCACACTTTGGGCCACAAAGCCCATTCTCGCAGCTCGGCTCAATTTTTCCAAAAAATTACCCTCTCAATTGCCCCTTAATTCCATCTGCGCAACATGATTGGGATTACCAGTCTACTGGCCGAGCTAGAGTTTATTAAGCCTTTCCAGCCGAGCTAAAAAACCCTTTAGCCTCTCCAGCCGAGCCAAAAACTCTTGGGCCCTTAAGCCGTGCTAATTTTACTTCGGGCTTTACTTTGTCCGGTTAAAATGTCTCTTCAATCATGACTGTAACGCTTCCCTTTCCGTATACACGTGGCACGCTCCCATTCGTAGAAGGCAGCTGTCAACGCCGTCTTCGTGTTTCGCAATTTTTGAACAGTTCCCGTCCTCTCTTTCTTTCCACAAAACAATCATCCTGCCTTTGAACCATTCACCTTCACTATTCTTCATCTTCTCTCTCTGTGCTCTTGCTGTTCGTGTTCTTCCTTTACTGCAACAGTTTTCACCTTCAATCCCTTCCTCTTTGACCTGGTAAGCAAATGTACTTTCCCTTCATGTTTTTTGCTTTCATATTTGTTTTATGCATTTGGTTTACTATATTTTTGCAAAAACATGTTCTTCCATTTCTGCTTTGCTTCTGTACTTTCATGAAAAAACCAGTAGAACTCATGTGTGTATGAACTATTCTGTAGAAAAACTAGCCTTAGATCCAAAATTACATAGCAACCGAACTAGGATATTGTTTGTCCAATATAGGTAGGTTACTTTCGACAATAACCGAACTAGAACTTCAAAAGATATCCAACCTTCGTTTTTACCTTAGCCGAAATAAGACCACCGAACGAAGTTTGAACAAATTAGGCTAGGAACCACGATTTTCAACCGAGCTGAGCCTTGGGGCTAAGCCAGCTTTCTTAGTTTTTAAACCAAACTCAGAAAGCTGCCCCTAGTGGCTTAACCGAAGTAAACAACCCACTGTTCAAACCGAGATAAATAAAACCGATCTTGCGTACCCAAAGTTTAAACCGAACTACCAAATGTTACGCCAAACCGAGGTAGAACCAGCTCGCAAGGCCGAAGTAGGGCTCTTGTAAATTGCTTTTAATTTGTAGCACGGTCCAATGATCAGTGCTTAACCCCTTTGTTTTCTACTTTGCAGACTTAGGTTACCCAGGCACTCCTGTGTGCGCTCAACCGAGCTACTGAGCACGATTTTTGCACCGATATAATTTATTCGTAAATTATACACCAGATGGGTAAGTATAGATATCTAGTAGAGACCCCTGGTGGCATGGCCGAATTCAGGAAGGACTATAACATACCTGATGATGTCCACTTGACTTTAGCCCAAAAAGATGTCATCCCATGGGATAATGAAGGCTTTGTCCCCTTCACCCTTCTATCCATTATAGAAACCGGACTACGGTTTCCAGTCCAACCATTGATCTGTGAATTTCTTAGGCAGACTAGATTATGCCCTACCCAACTGTCCACCAATTCATACCGCATCATTATGGGAATAGCCGCACTAAACCACCAACCCGGACTAAACCTCGGCCTGGCCGAAATCTTCCATCAATACTCCATCGGCTCAAAAGAGGATGGGTGGGTCTATTACCTTAGGATTCGCCGCCGCCGAGAGAAGATAGTTAAGTATACACCGGACAAAGACCTTAATGACGACGATTTTTTATGGGTTTCTGGGAATTTTGAGGATTTCCAAGCCTAAATACCTGGCCGACCTATAAATTGGAAAAAGGGAGAGCCTGGTAATTTGACTTCGGTCTTCTTCCTTGTATTTTTATTTCGGTTTTTTAGTCTACCAACCGAACTAACAGTTCTTCTTTCGCAGATTTCGCCCACCTCCATTCCTTATATAGCTATCCCAATCTTGCTATTTTGCGAGCCGCACTACGGTTTAAAGAAAGGAGTTGGGCTAAGCTTCTAAACTTTGAGCCGACCTACCGGTACAGCGGTCGCCGAAAAGCAAGAGTAACTGACTTTCTTCTTGAAGACGCCCCAGAACCGGACCCAAACTTGCTGCAAATAAGATTAATTCCTTTAACTGCTCGAGAGGAAATGGCCAAGAAGAACAGATTAAGGGCGCTTCTGACCGAGACAAGCAGGCCCGAAGTACCGTCGCCCAGCCAAACACAGCCTGCCGTTGTGGCCCTCCCCTCTCAACAGCCGTTTTCATCGCGTCGAACCAAGCGCGCACGAACCACCGAGTCTGAGCCAAGTTTGGTTGATGAAGATAAGACTGCTATTCCACCAATCCAGCCACCGAGCCCCCAACCGGAGCCCACCGACCGAACTGCAACCAGCTGGGTACCAAAACTTACTTTCAAGAACCGAGATGTCATAGATGCTGATTCGGTTGTCGCCGAAAAGGATCACGAGTTGGCCTTTAATCTGGCCAAGAGTGTGTGCCTTCCCAAGGATATGGAGCACCACAAAAAGCAGCTAAACACCGAATTAAAGTCCATTCGGTCTGCAACAAAGTCCATGATCTTGGTATGCAGCTCTTGTCCATTTTTTTGTCTAGTTTTTTTAAACTTTTATTTCGGCTCATGGGAAGTCCTTGTTTTTGCCAGGCAATTCAAAAAAACTACAATACTCACAAGAAGGTGTTGGAACTCAGAAAAACTGCAAGGGATGCTGTGGCAGAAGCCGAAATGAAATCGGCCGAGGTAGAAGACATCAAGAAGCAAATGGTCGAGCTTTAAGCTGAGAACAGCAGGCTGACCGGACTAGTTAGTTCGGTCGAGGCAGAAAGGCAGAAGACTGCCATAGCTCTGAAGGACAAATACCTGCACGAGCTGGTGAAGCTTGAAAGAAAGAAAGATGCCGAAATAAAAGAGAGCGCAAAGGAAGCCAGCAAACAAGGCTTCAAGAAGGCAGAAGATGCTTATGCCAAGCAATGTAATGCTGTCAAGGAGCTGTTCTTCAAGTGTGGCTGGAGGGCGGCTATTAAGAAGCTTGGTCATGATCAACAGACCGAGGTTTTCAACCCTCCAGCCCATTTCATACCGAAGTCCCTTGCGGAGTATGCGAATGCCATGCAGCAGCAGTTCCTTGAAGGCTCAGACTCGGATGATGACTCTTCTTCTGAGGATACTCCGGTTGTTAGTGTGGACCAGCCAGTTCGGTCGGAGCCCACTGTGGAGGACCTAACTGTTGATCTTCCTAGTGAGACCGTGGTTCCAGCCGAAGTGACTCTCCCAACCGTGAGTGATCTCCCTTCTGAAGCCGGTCTTCATGCTGATACTGATGCAGCTTTTGATGCCGACATATTGAAAGAACTTTTCTCTTGATTATGTATTATTTCTTTGTTGCTTTTTGCCTTGTAAACGAACTATGAACGTTCTATGTAATATTGCTAATGAATGAAAATAATTTGCTTGAATCTGTTCCGGTTCTGATATGGTTTATGTCCTGTAATTTGACATTGCTTCAGTTCCTCCAACGTTATTTTCGGTTTTAGGTGGTTAAACTATGGTTACAAGACCAACCATTCCTCTAGCCGATATATTTTATCGCTGAGGATACCAAAGTGTTTAATTCCAGCCAATTACACATTTCAGCCAATACCCTTACTTTGCTTGGAGAGTAACAAAGTTTGGTTTATTCAGACCCAACTCTTACAGCTTGCACTTACTCTGCTGAGAGTTAACAAGTGTTGGTTTATTCCAGCCAACCAATCTTTAAGCCTTGCACGTACTTCGGCTGAAGCAAGTAATAAGTGTTTGGTTTACACTCTTCAGCTGCACTTACTTCGGTGAAGAGTAACAAGGTGGTTTAATCCAGCAACGACTCTTCAGTCATACCCTTACTATCGCGCTGAAGAGTAACAGTGTTTGTGTTATTCCAGCCAACCGCATCTTCAGCTTACCTCTTACTTCGGCTGAAGAGTAACAAGGTGTTGGTTATTCAGCCAGACCACTCATCTTTCAGCTTGCACTTACTTCCGCGTGAAGAGTATAACAAGAGTTGGTATTAAATCCAGCCAACCATCTTCAGCATACCCTTAATTCGGGTGAAGAGTAACAAGTGTTGGTATTATTCCAGCAACCATCTTACAGCCTTGCACTTACTTCGCTGAAGAGTAACAGAGTATTGGTTTAATCCACGCAACACTCTTCAGCCATACCAATCATCGTGGCTGAAGAGTAAAAGTGTTGGTTTTATTCACAGCCAACCACTCTTTCGCTTGCATTTACTGTCGGCTGAAGAGTAACAATAGAGTTGGTTTAATCCCCCAACTCACATTTCAGTATACCCTTACTTTCGCTGAAGAGTAACAAGTGTTGGTTTATTTGCAACCACTTCAGCCATTTGCCACTACTTTTCGGCTGAAGAGTAACA
>NW_021024953.1:2598523-2634673 GCF_004153795.1 Camellia sinensis | reverse complement strand
GGTGTATATGGATGTGATAATGAGAGTGAAACAAACTTGGTGGGTGTGATTAAATAAATAAAAGAAGAATGGGTGGACAAACCTTGTGTTTCGTTTTCTTTTAAAAAGGATGGATTAAAATAAATATAAAAAAAGGAAAAGAAAGTTGAGTGGGGAACAGGAGTGATGCAGACAAGCCCAGTGATCATGCCTTGGACAGCACCAATGACAGAGCTTTTCTTGTAAACGAGCATGTCCAGAGAGAGCCATATCAATAGGCTGGTGGCTGTGCAGAGATGGGTGTTGACGATGGCCAGTGTTTTCCGAGAGGGAGAGAGAGCAAATCTGGTCAATCCCCAAACTCAGATCCCTCGAGGAGCACTCGGAGATCGATCGCGACACTTTTCGCAACAATTGTTTCCAGCAAAAGCACAGTGCAGATCTGCTCATGCGTATTCACTTTGCCAAGGAAAATTCAAGCGGGTTACTCCAACCACAAGTCAAAGTGTAGGACAGCGGCATCATGGGGTGATCAAAAGCAACGTGTTGTTCTAAGTGATGAATTACAGGGGAGCTCATGGAGTCGCATTCCAACCCCCAACATCATCATCAAACCCGCAATCGTTGCAATCGCCAACTGTGCCGACTCCATCACCGGTGCAAGGACCTCCTGTGAAGCCGGCAGTGGTGAGAGCGAACCCGGGGAAGCAACCAAAGCCGAAGGCGAAGGATCCTAACAAGAGGCAAATGAGCATGGAGGAGAAGCATAGATTGAGTGTTGGGTTGCTGAGTTTGCCCCAGGAAAAGATGCCACAGTTAGTGCAGATTATGAAGAAGAGGAATTCACATTGGCCTCAAGAGAGAGGATTTAGGCAGTGATGGGAAGGTATGTGTAGAAAATAAGCGGAATAGGTTGAGGTCCGGCGGGCGGCCAAGGCGAGGTTGCCGCCCGCCGGTGAAACGAAAAATACTAAGTGCTTAACCTTGCTCTGATACCATGTAGAAATTTAATGTATAAAGAGAAATGATTGTATTATTGATTGAGATTGATTATTGATTTCTATTACAATGATTCATGATTCCTATATATAGAAGAGGGTGAGTGTGTAGTAGGTAAGGAGTAGGTGAAGTGGAGGTGGTAGTGGTGTAGTGGGTTAGGTTTAGTGGAGTAGGTTTAAGTGGGTGAAGTAGGTGGAGAGTAGGTGGATTTTAACACTGCATCAGAATATATGTTGGCTTAGTCTCGAGTTACCTGTTGGAGCTGTACAAGGGAACTCCATTTTGTTTCTCAAATTGTGATCATGTTTGTTTCTTATTAAAGCCGTAAACATTCTATATATGGATATATTTTAAACTTTTGCTCATTCTTGAATCAAATAGAATGGTAATAGCTTTATTACTTGGAAAATTATTAGTATTTATCAAAAAAACAAAGGAACTATTAGCACTCGATGCTTAAATACGTAGCCTGTACAATTTTAAAAGACTCTTTTTGCTCAGACCACGGTCTTTTTCTCAGTTGTAGGAAAAAAAGACCTATTAAATCCTGACTTTAAGTTGTGTTGCCAGCTGGAATACCTGTCTGCTAATATTACGTCTCAATCTATTCTGGTTTAGTTTATTTATTAAATTGTTTTTGGTATTAGCCTTATAGAAGCTTATTAAAAAAGAAATCTTAGTATGCAAATCAGCAAAATGCAGTTTTAGGATGAATTAGTGTTTTTTTAGTATTAGAATGATTCATCATGTCCAAGTAATCCTGTCATAGCATATCTATGAGTACATCCTCCTGATATCTATGCAATGTATTCAAAACGGATGACCTCAGTATTTGAAGTGTACAATCTCATCTGACCTATGTTGGTATTGTTTTAAATGTTTATCTGGCTTCCCTCATGGGAAGATACCCTAAATGTCTTATTATGATGTATTGTCCAGTTGTATCATATTTTTCATTTTCCATTTTCCATTTTTCTTTCTTTTATATTATTATTTACTTTTTCCTTGATCTCAGGCTTGTGGCAAATTGGCCACCAACAATGCAAATAGTTCGGCTTATCTCTCAGGACCACATGAACAAGTACTGTCTACTAAGTGAAAACAATCTATTTGCTTTAGTATCTTTCTCATCTCTAACCAAAGGAAAATTTTCCTTTATTTGATAATAGGCAATATGTTGGAAAGGCAGATTGTTTAGTTTTCCGGGCGATGAATCAGCATGGTTTTCTTGGACAGCTACAAGAAAAGAAGCTTGTAAGTGGTCTCAAGGCTTATCTTATTATTTATTATGAATTAGTCAAAGGCTTGTGCAAAATGTGAAAGTAATTGAGAGAAGTATACTCGTTAATTCTGTAAGGCTATGTTTGGATGGAAAGAATCAAATAGAAGGAATGAGAATCCAGAATCCCATAAAAAACAAATCTCATTGTTATTTATTAAAAATTAAAAAAAAAAAATCTCATTGCTAGTAATTAGATTCTTGTGTCGATGCAATTCAAGTGTTTGATTTGGTTAGGAATACTCTAAGGGAGATAAAATTTTTAATATTGTGGGCTCATTTAAATATTTTACTCTTAAATGGTTCAACATACCTCATGGAATGTGAGATTCCATCTCAGTGTGGCAAATAGGATTGCCAGTGGCAATCTTTTTCTGCCTTGTGAAGCTAACCATGAATCACTTTCCATTCTTTGATGCACCAAATGATGGAATAAAGGAGATTTTGAATGACACCCCAATTCTGTGTCTCCATTCCTTCCATCCAAACATAGCCTAAAAGAAGTGTATGCAACAATGAGAGAATTATCTATGTAGTAAAACTAAAGCCCGTAATATTAGAGGATATGGTCATGAATCCACCTCAAGAAGAGGAGTCTCCCCCTAGGGTTTTATCCTAGTAATTTCCTAATGTGCGTGGAACAGTGAGATTGCATGTCCCTGGGGACTTCTTGGATACTTGAAGAGGCCGAAACACCTCACCTCATGAGAGAGAGAGAGAGAGAGAGCATTATTGTCTCTGTGTATGCATGTATGTGTGGGTGTATACATATGCACATACGTTAACCAATGGCATTGTTATCTTTAATTAATATTAAGGACAAGGTTGGTATTAGGAAATTTTGTTTTGTATTAGGGAATGTAATTATTGTCATTATTGTGATGAGTCAACATTTTATCTGTAACTATTGAAGTCAAGAATTTAAATAGATTTTTATTTCTTTCTCATGCAAGGCCTTTAATGATACGGATGGGGAAAAAATGTGTGACAGTACGAGTTGCTATAGCACTGGGTACAAAAGGAAGAATTAGGATAAAATAAAATTTCTAAATGAAAAAATTGATGCAGTATATTGTGTTGTGCCTAAAGGGGAGATTAGGGTTCAAGTCGTATTTTAGAAATAGATGCTTGTGTTTGACTCATCAAAAATATGAAATGGTAAAACTGGGACACTGGTTGGTGCACCCAGAATATTAGCCTGATAGGGCAACATTAAGCCAAAGGGTTGTCTTTTTATTCAAAAATAATAACTCATACCAACAAAAAAGTAAAAACAATATGTTTTATGTATATATAGATGTAAATATTAAATTCGAAATTTATTAGCAACCAACTAAATCAACAGATTTGATAGAGGGGAATTGGTTCATTAGTTGAAACTTAGCTTATTAACCTTGAGGTTATTGGTTTGAACCCGAGAGCAGCCACTTCATGCCAATAATGCGGAAGGTTATTGGGTTGGACACTCACACAAGAAGCTTAATACCAATTGCTTTTCTCAAAGGAGAAGACCAAATTGCTATTTGATATAGCAATGGCTATTTGTTATAGCAACGGTGTGTTATGTGTAAAATGGTAGAGGAAAGTATAGATAATTTATTTTTGCATTGCCCCATGGTTCTATCCTTATGGTGGAAAATCTTACGTCTAGTGGGAGGTTGATGGGGTTATTCCACCATCGTGTGAGCTTGTGTTGAGCATTAATTTGAAAGGCTTTGGTTCTACTGTTAAAGCTTGGGTCCTTTGGAGGTGTGTGGTTCTTTGGGTCGTATGGATTGAAAGAAATATCCAAAATTTTGTAGATAAAAGTTCAAGACATCGAGAGTTTGTAGGAGACATTTTTTTGGGAGCTTCTTTTTGGTTTGGTGGTCCTTTCTTTGAAAGAGATGCTACTTTTTTTAATTGCTAGGGATAGGAAAGGTGTCTGTAGTTTGTGAGCTTTTTTCTTTTCAGCTTCTTTCTCGATGTTGGTGGACCTCTTGATGTTTGTAGTTTGTGAGCTTTTTTCATTATTTACAAAATTCCACTTTGTTGTCATCCAAAGAAAAAAAAAAAAAATGAGAGTAGAGATTTATTGTTGAAAGAAAAGCAACATATAAATGGAGAGAGGGAGATGGAGTAGAGAGAAATAATTAGGTGAGGACTTCACCACCCACTGAAAGGCAACAAAAATTGAACGAGTGATATTATGGATTTCTTGTAATTTCAAGAAGTGGATTTGAGAGTGAATTCTATAGGTTTTTAATTTAAATATTCTACAGAGAAAGGTGAGGTTTTAAAAGTAAAATGGTGGACATGAGTATTATGTCACTTTTTAAGTTGTCTATGTGAACATGGTACGAACAAGCACTGTGGTTTTGACCGAAGTCCATGGTTGTAGGGATTTTGATGAAAAGATTAAGAGGCAATAATGACTATAAAAGATTCAAGGGCAAATATGAAATTTTATGAGGGCAAATAGGATATTGTTTTGCAAGTTATAGGCAATAGTAGATATTTTTAGTTTTGAAGGAGGCAGCTGCCCCCTCTGGTCCTTATGTGCCTTCACCATTGGATATGTTAGGTATTATGGATAAGTTAGAGGGTAAAGGTGCAGTAAAATAGTAATGGTGGTGTTCAGTGTTACATGAACTCTTCTGTTCTCCCCATTTACCCATGTTCACCTAATATGACAAGGGTTAGGGTATGGGATGAGTGTCCAATCTCCGTACCTAAATTAGACATTTGAATTCTTGAATTTTTAATATATTTGAAGACGAATAAGTTCACATTCAATAATAAAGAAAAATTTATAGTGTCTCACGTGAATGGGAGATAGAAGCTCTTTTTTTTTTTTTTCTTTTTTCTAAATACGATTTAATTTCAAGTACATCCCTAAACAACTTGGATGATCTTATGTTGGAATATTATATAATATACAATGTATATGAGAATTTATATTGTGTATATCTATATCTTATTTTTTGATACATATCCCTATATTATAAGATTTAGGCTTTAGATTGTCTGACATTTCACACATACACACACCCGAGTCCATGTAACATAGGTGGTGTTATTGTTAGTTAAAAAGAAAAAAATTAGGATGTGTTGGGAATCTTGTGGTTTTTTTGAAGCATTAAAATGGAATTAAAGCTTTTATTCCTTCAATCCCATATTTTTAAATGAGTGTGAATACATTTAATGGTGTTAAATAGTGGGATAACTTTTAAAATCAGGTCTCTACGAGTTAGGTGTGAACACATTAAATGCTAAGAAGGATGGAAATGGACATGGCGATTTTGAAAAATTGAGAATACAAATATAGTACGAATATGGGAGAAAAATATCTTTATAATTTTTTATTTGCCATGTATATAAATATAAATTTAGGGCATAGAGATATAAGAGGCATCAATGATGTACATACATGTGGGTGTATTTATTTTTATTTTTTTCACTTTCTGATTTGTTTTCTTATATTTTATTTTGACCCTAAATCATTTTTCTAAAATTATGGAAAATAAACTCATAAAGGTGTCATGTGGCGTGTCCAAACTCAAGAACGTGTTCGGGATGTGTCCCCAAAGCATCCTGCAAAAAAGAAAAAGAAGAAATCGACACACCTTGTGGCATGTCTGACGTGGAGATGCGTGTCCTACATGGGCACGTTTCCAACACATTGAATTTCTCAATCATTCATTGGATGAATGATCATACAAAACTTTATTTTTTATGTACATCATTTTAGTCCCTATTGATTTTGTCTCTGAATTTATGATTTTGTTTCAATTATCAATTTGGTCTAATTGATTACAACTCTTAGCATTTTTTTATGGAAAATACGCACATACGTGTTACGTGCCATATTTGTAAGGACAAAATTATAAAATTACTCAACTCAGTCAGTTAACCTCAACCAATTTAGTGATAATTTTCTTTAAAAAACACTAATGATATTATTAATTGGATCAAATTGAAAAAAAATCTAAAATTAGGGTCAAAATTGAGCCAATTGAAAGTGTAGGGACCAAAATGACACAAGGGTTAAAATATAGGGACCACCGTTGTAATTTGCCTTACTTTTTATGTATAGTTTGTGTGCAATACTTTTTTATATGTTTCCGAATCGAATTTTAAAAGTGTTATATACATTTAATATATACAAATACTGGAGTATGAAATACACAAATAATGGAATAATTGTAATTATGAGCTTACATGAGTGGAAAATTTGAAAGTTAAATGACTGGAAAAAACAGCTTAAGCATAAGTGTAAGCATAAGCAGTGGTACTCTGTTATTTTAAATTATTGTCAAGGACAAAAACGAATCTTGAGGCATAGGCAATAGCCACATTAACGATATGTAATGGCATTGTATGAGTTATTATTATGTCTGGCAAATAGGGAAAAGAGGTTTAGCTGTAGAGGTGTTACATAGGGTGACAGTAAATAGTCACCGATTTATTTAAGGTTGTGGCTTAATGTAATTATAATTGACTTGTCCAAAGTTTTGAAATATATGCTAGTTGGTTTGCCATCTGTTCAGCATTTACATTTGTGCTATGATTTCCTTGCTAACCTTAGGAACTTCCAAATAAATGCACATCAAGAGTACAACTGTAGGCGCCTCACAGAGTTATTCCCAAATCTCTTGAGGGGTTGATATATATAGATGAAACCAGGACTCCTCACATGTTATAGTAATTGTGTGGAGATCAATTATTTTGTATAGTAAGATATTTTCTGGAAATATCAGGCATACTAAATGTATAATATAATCATTTTTATCAAGATTGGCAATAATCGCTTATGTAACCTTTTTATTTGCAGTCCTTTTTTCTGACATCCCTCTCCAGTCATGAAGTAAAATTGGTGCCATATTTAGTGTAGTTATGTTTTTGGCATTATAAGAGTTGGTTGGGTCTTTTGGCCTGTAAATAGGTAGTTAGGGTCTTGGAAAGGGAGTTCATGATATTTTGAAATTGTACTTTGTGAGCTTAGAGCTCTTGTATCTCAATATTGATATTTTCTCTCTAATGAAATCTCTTTACTAAATTGGTTTCATCACATATTATCCTTCGAACAAACAAATTCCTCAAAACTGCAATTACATTTTTTTATTGCCTCCCAAATTTTTAGCATGTTTATCTGGTTGATTTCATTCAGTGTCAAGACCTTGGCAATGTGTTATTTACATTTTCTGCATTTAAGTTGGAATTTAAAAGATTTTAATTGGTGCAAGTTGTCCCATAAACTAAAATTTGTGGCAGTGTTTCATTCTGTTTCCCAGATTTTGAATACTGTAACATTTCAGTACTGAAATTATATTACTAAAAATGATGCTAATTTCCGAAAATAGTGTAGTTAACTAGGAACTCTTTTATTTATTTATTATATTATTAAATTTAAATTATAAGCATTCTCAGGTGTGAGAAAATGGCACCATCATTTTGATGATAAATTTCCATCTCCAGGGATCATTTTCTCTGGAGAGAAAAACTATTTGCACAGAAGGCATTCACAAAATGGTTCACAGACAAGGCACAAGGGATCATTTTCTGTGAATGGCTAACAGTGCATTTAACAGGATTTCCTAATGTTGACTGTCACCAATCTGTAGTGTGCAGTGATACAGTTACCATCACAGACATTGATGTTATCTGTTACCGATAAAGCCTGCCGCTTGATTGGAAGGCTTTTCCCTGGGGTAAGATGTTCTTTCACATGGTTTTGTCATGTATACTGAAATTAAGTTCAATGTGATCACATATGAAACTGTGCTTTGTATTTACACTTCATACTTGGCTTACAATTAATTGTTGTGTGGGTTTAGGATATGGTTGTGTTCAAGCCACAGATATCGAGTCTGCAGCAAAAGCAACAACTTCCCCAAATGCAGCAAGAAGCAGCGCTTCCACAGATGCAACAACAACAGCGAATGCTTCTGCAACAAATGCAGCAACAACAACAAACCCTTCCACAAATGCAGCAACAGCAGCAGCAACAGCTTTCACAGATGCTGCAACAGCTTTCACAGATGCTGCAACAGCAACAGCAACAGCAACAGCAGCAGATTTCACAGTTGCAGCAACAGATTTCACAGTTGCAGCAAATGATTTTACAGTTGCAGCAACAACAACTGCAGCAACAACAAACGGTCGGGACAGGAATGGGTCAAGCTTATGTTCAAGGTCCGAACCAGTCACAGTTAGTATCTCAGGGACAAGTGTCATCACAAGGGCCACAAAACATGTCTGGAGGAGGGTCTATGAGTTAAATAACTAATTTCAGAAGATGAGCATTCGTGTTATGCTTGAATCAATCACCAATATAATTATGCTTTTAAGCTTGTTCTTTTAAGTTGGTTGGATCTCTATCATAGTGATAGCTAAGGCACATCAAATAAAGATTTTTAAGACCCATACATGAGTGCTTGCATTATCCTTTGGAAGTTTGAGATTTGCTTGTGTTTTATATACTACGATGTTTGTAAAGCTATTGGGAGAAATTTAACATTCAATATCAAATGTTATTTTTGTGAGTTCCATTTACTGCATGCCGTATATGAGATTTAAGAGTAGTTTATGAGATTTGTATATTTGTATAGCATTTTCCTTTTCACAAAAGTCCTTGCAGAACAGGAGGGAAAAGATTCTTCTGGAACCAACAAGATGTTACCCCATCAGTCCACAGATCAAGAACGGTAAAGCTTAGTGTAACTTGTTACCCCATCGGTCCACAAATCAAGAACGGTAAAGCTTAGTGTAACTTAGGATTACTTAAGGTATGTCTTTTTGACAGACTTCATGATTTCATTACTTGAAGATGATGATTTGACTTGAACAACAGAAGGGAGAAAAGAAGCCCAAGAATTGAGCATTTGTGTTGTATATTCTCTTGAAATAATCTTCTGTGTATAATAAATAATTTGAAACAAATTAAATAAACAAAATAAATTACTTACAGAATTTATTAACCGAAAAAACTTAAGAACAAGAATGATCAAGTTGAGTGTGTGACACTTTATTCTTAAGACAGATTCGCCCCGCTCAGGTGCTTACAGAATAATGTCGTCTATTTCTTAAGATACAATGATCTTTCACAGATTGTATTAGCACTAAAAACAATTTGCTTCGGCGAATTAGAACCTGTGTTCTATACTCTCAAAAATTTGTCTAAAATTAATATAAAGAATATATAATATAAAGAATATATATATGCAAAAGAACAAAACGGAAGACAACAAGAGAATTTCAAAAGATTTTAAACTGCTTGAAGAGGGTCTAAATTTATAGGTAAAGCGGTGCCTTTTCGGAAGACCTGAACAGGTCTAACATAGAACCGAACAGGTGCAGATTGGATTGAATAGGTGCAGAATTCAAATCTGTTTGAAAAAAGTGTGATCTGCTAGAAAATGGAAGAGAATTTCGGATTGGAAGAGCACTGTTTGGATAGAAAATTTGAATTCAAATTTGGCGCAAAATTTGAATTAAGAAATTCAAATAATTTTCTTGCAAAAATTCAAATGAATTTTGTTCAACAAATTAATGTTAGGACCTGACCTAGCACAGTTGACGGCGTGTGTGGTGGTTTGAGTGAAAGCCCACTTTATCCATAACTCCCTTTCACAAAACTTGGGATGCCCCTTGGGGCCCCACCCAAATATGTCCACATAGAGCTTATATATTCACATAAGTTCTCTTAAAGTTTCAATGTGGGATAACCAATTTAAGGAAACCCACATTTGACTCTTCAATTTCCCATTCCACGAACCCAAAAACAACGTGAGCTTCCCATTTAATCATAAATGGTTTTAACGAACCATCTGCACCGTGTGACTTGCCATGTGACAATGAACATGTTACTTCTTTGGACCCACCCCAAAAGACGTATGAGCCCCATTCAAATTTGGGCTCAAAATTAGCCCAAAATAAGCCTATAAAACCCATAATTTCCAACATATTCTCAGCCTCGGGGGCTCCACATACCGTGTGACTTGCCATGTGGCAATGAACATGTTACTTCTTTGGATCCACCCCAAAAGACGTATGAGTTCCATTCAAATTTGGGCTCAAAATTAGCCCAAAATAAGCCTATAAAACCCATAATTTCCAACATATTCTCAGCCTTGGGGGCTCCACAAGTATATGTGCACACTTGTAGTACCACTCTTGTTGTCGTAAAATCACCCTTTAATTTGCGGGGCAGATCATGAGGTAATTCTATTTGCACTCTACATTTTCATTTCAATTCACAAAATTTGTGCAGTTTTGAGATTAACTTTTGAACAAAAATTGATTGCTTAGATATCAACTATTGAAGAGTGTATTTGTTCGGAAGATATCTGAACAATTGATTTTTGTTCTAATGTTGATATCCGAAAGGTAAAATTGTGTGAATTGAAACAAAGTTTGGTGTACAACTAGAACTACCCCACATCATAGGTTCCACCAGCCTGCATGATTGAAGCAAATGAGGATTTTCGTTGAGTACTGAAAGATTTCATTGGTGTTTATTTTCCCTTTTGAATTCATACAACATATGAGGTGAAAATTTGATTGAAATTGATTTTTCGATGATATATTACAAGCGTTTTAATCATGTAGTTGCGCAATGAAACTTAGTATCTTGGTAGAACTTCAATGCAACGTTTATTAATGATGTATTTTTTACAATGAAATGGTTAAAACAGTCTTTTACATGTCCCAAAAAAGGTGTCCGTTCCTTTAACTTTTGTATTGATAACCATATAATTTAATTTTTAAAATTAATTAGTGTAATTGTGACTAATGAGATTGGAGGACAGACACTTTTGAGATTAGCTTATGAGGTAAAATGAAAAAGACATGTTTTTACAGTGAGTTTCAACTCACGTGTAGTACATATATATTTTATAATTTTTAAAAGCATCTTTAGCTATAATGGGGTCCAATATACAGATACTTTTGTGGTGTGTGCAATAAAATAACTTGATGCTTACTTTCCTCTCCCAAAAGCAACACTTCGGAGGCAAAGAATAAGACCCCCCATTACTTTCACAAAAATATACATTCTTCTTCGATCAAATCAATGATTACTCATGAAACTATTGCTACTTTATAAAGTCAAGTGTAATGATTCAAAGATGTGTATAAAGTGGCCTACCAACAAAATATTCCCATTTGACGCAATCCTAAGAAGTACATAATTGACCACTATGTCCTTACATTCAAAGAGGAGGCTTCATTGGGTTGTGCTTAACTTATGGTGCTTCTATGGTGGTACATTCTGAATCATTGTCCACAAGCTTCAAGTTGGGAAGCTACGATCACAAAAACTATGAGACAATTGATGAGCTAATCATGAAATATTTTTCCACATTGGTATTTTGCAATAGTACACATCATAAAAGTGGATGACACTAGACTCTCTCATCATAATCTCTCATGTCTTAGATCATCTGGATGTAATATCAGTATCTTTGACTTTAATCGTATGGATTTAAAATAAGTGGACAATGTTAAGCACTAGGCCATGTTTATTTTTAGAGATAGTCTTAGGATTGAGTTTATAACCTGACGAAAACTAAATAATTTCAGATTTGGCTAAAATAATTAGAATCTGTACTAATAGTCTACCGGGACATAGTGTCACCCATATGGGAGAATATTAAATCCCAAGGACGACTGAGATACAAAATATGAGAATAAGGAGAGGTTTAAATAATTAGTTAAATTACAAAATTGATAAGATTTTGTCAATCCCTTCTTATAAATCCTAGGCTAATTCAAACATAGAATTTGATACACAATCTAATGGGATTAAAAAACTAACAATTCTAATTTAACCTGTCCAAACAAACATCACTTAAAATTATTAAATAGGGATGACAATAGTATAACAACCCGGAAAATAAATTATCTTTTAATTTCACATCAGTATTATTTAAATGGGAAAGTAGAATTTATTTTATAATTTTATATGTAATTTTACAATTGGGACCAAAATATATGATTTTGTAAAAGAGTGTAAGTAGTAATGTAATTATTACAACGTTTGGGGCTAAAGTATAAATAGTGAAAGTGGAGCTGCCACCTTGATTATGTGCAATACATTTGGCTAAAACACATTTTAGCGGCACTATACCAGCGACATGTTTTTAGAAAATATTACAAAAATAATATTTGGTGACACGTTTTAAAAAAATACCACAGAATTACAAACATATAAGGCTCTAGTGACATTTTAATAAAGAAATGTCACATCAATTTTATGACATTTATAAAAGAATGACATAAGAAATTGTTTTAGTGACATTTATTAACAAATGCCACTAAACTTTAGTTGCAATGGCATTTTTTAAAAAATGTCACTAAACTAGGTAGGTGCAAGTTACTTTTTATAGCATTAGTTGAAAAGTGTCACAAACAAATATTTTATAACATTTTGAGAAATGTCACTAAGCAAAAAACTTTCCAAACTATCTAATGGATTTTTTTAAAAAACAAAAAATGTCAACTATATTTTAAAAATTTTTAAAATGCACAAAATAAATAAAAACAAATAAATTAAACTTAATATAACATGTTTTTTTAACTATACTTGCCACATGTACAAAATTGACTTTATATGACTTAAAAGGAAAAATAAACTTTCAAATTGCTCTCCTATACAATGACAAAGTTTCTTGAATTTTAGTCTCTGTAGTTTTAATTGACTTAATTTTGACTCTAAATTTACGGATTTATTATTTATTTTAATTGCTTATAATTGTTGAGTAACTTACATCAATAATCCTTACATTTTGTTATTTCATATAGTTTTAATTGACTTAATTTTGACACTTAATTTTAGATTTTGCATTAATTTAGTCAAATTGATAACATCTTTTATAGCGACCCTAACTTTCTTAAGTCATTAATTATTATTATTATTATTACTGTATTTTATTTTTGACTTTATTAATTACATGGATACATGAATTTAATTATATTTAATTAATCTGAATATATATATATATAATATATTTATAAATGTTGTATTTATGTAGTATTTGTAAAATATAAATATAATAGTAAATTAGGTATAATACACTAGACCTAGGTTATAATCATGAGAGTGTGTGGAAAAATTTCCACGACAGTAAAAGCAGCAGCCATGGGAAGAGAAGAGAAGAAAGAAAGAAAGAAAGAAACAAAGAAAGAAAAAAAAAAGTGCTTTGCGTGCGGGAACAAGCCCCAAGAGAGAGAAAGAGAGAAGGCGGGAAGAAAGAGGAGTGGAGAGAAAGAAAGGGATAGGATTTTATTTTGATGGCTTCATTAATTTTTTAAGTATTTTTTTGATGTTCAAAAAATAATTGTGAGTGTAAAACATACTTTTCTTGATTTATGTTTATTTTGTTGTTATTATTATTACTTTATTTATTTATTTGATGTTTGTTTGATATTGTATTGGCATGAAGATGATAGAATATTTATTGGGATTTAGTCTTAATTTAATATTTAATTGTTCAAATTTTGGGGCGTGACATCTTTAGGGTCTTTGATAAAAAATTTTCATTAGATTGGTTAAGTTTAAGTCCTAAAATGATGACAGGTTGCATTTGTCATAAAAAAATGCTATCAATTGGACCAATAAATTAACAAAATAAAAAATTCAAGGTTAACATCGATTCAATTGAAATTACAAAGACTAAAATAACATAATAGCCAAAATAGAGGGATTAATAATGTAATTAGCCCTAATTGTTAGCATTTTTTTTTTATATTTAGAATAGCATGCAAAACTTGTCTTACAATTAACCAATGAATGAATATTGTAGACCTAAATTTCATTGTTTAAATCTAGACAAAATGTGCTACATAGTAAAAATCATGACGTGATGAAGTTTGTGTGTGTGTTTTTTTTTAATTTTGTTTAATTATTTTCTTGTGAAGTTTCAACAAGACATCTCTCAATCATTTATTACTGCATGGACTCTTTCTGATTCCCTAAAAATCTTGCATGAAAGTAATTAGTTGATTATCATTTTTCATAATTACAATTGATTTACATTGTAGAGTTTAGGAGATCTTGATATTGATAATGGACATGGTTTTGATTATTGTTGATTGGTGCCTTTGGTTGTTATTGATTTTTTAAGCTATTGTTTGATATGGTCTAAAAACTTATTGTTGTTACTTTTATATAATTTGTTGTAGTGTGGTGAACTAATTAAGTGATTAAATCATGTGGCTTGCTTATTTACTAGAGAAATGCGTATTACTTTCAGTTGTGATCATTTTCACTTTGGCACTTTGTCCTAGTTTATTTTTTAAATATTATTTGTTAATTGTAAATATATAATTATTTAAGTAGTTAAATCTTGATTTACAAGTGGGAGATATAGTTGTTCTAAAAAGTATCATTAGGCCAACAGAAACAGTTGCAATTAGAGTACTTAAAAGCACAAACCCATATAAAGAAGTAGAACGGGAAGAACTAGGACCTGACTATTGGGAGGTATATGTTCAAATGCCAGTCAAACCTAATGAGAACTTGATCCGATCATATGGTCTTGTCAAAACAATTGGATAAGCTATTGGAGCTCGTGTTGCTTGGCTTGCTCCATTTGTGGTATATTTCTTTTATAAATACTAATTTCATTAACAAATGTATATTAACTTAATATAGTTTCAATCACCTTTATATGTTTATCTTTTGGATGCAGATTTCGCAAGTTATGGATGCTAGCCAAGAATATTTATACAAGTGAGGTTGAGAATTTGGGAATTGAATTTGTTTTGATAATTTGTCTTTTTGAAAGATGAATATCACTATGACTTTTTAGAACTTATGGTTGGAATAATTTTTTTTTAAATTTTTTTTCTTTAACTTTGTTAGTGTGGTAGAATATTTTATAATTTTGATTATGATTTTTATTGCAATATAAATAAATTTATATTTTTAGACAAAAAAATGATTGTGGTTTGAATTTTTTTATATATTATTTTTGATGTGATGATCCTATGGTGGTAATATTTGTTTATTATTATGGAAATATTACAGGATGAATGGATGTCAAACCAATATAGGATGTGACAATTAATATTTAATTTTTTTATAAAATCGATATATTTTTTATAGGCATTTACGCATGCTTAATTGTGGCTTTTAAAAGTGTTAATGAAAAGAACATATAAGTGTCATTTCGTAGTAGTGGTAGTAGTTTTGCAAAGTGTCACTAGAATAAGCTCCAACGCCACTTATATCCATATATGGCAAACATGAATTGGATTTAGTAACATTTATAAAGTTGTTAAAAATATCAATTGTGGCATAATAAGCGTTATTTAAAATTCATATAGTGGCATTTTTTAGATTCTAAGTCTTTTTTAATGGCACTTGATAGTGTCACAAACAGTGTCTACCATGACTTCAAAGTGTCATTGAAAGTCTTTAGCCTTTGATGGTGTAATGACACTTACAAGTGTCACTAAAGTGCCACTAAATCTTTTTGTAATGGCGTTTGATAATGCCACAAATAGTGTTTATCATGATGTCAAAGTGTCATTCAAAGTCTTTAGCCATAATGGTGTAGTGGCATTTGCAAGTGGTACTGAGGTGCCACTAGTATCTACCGTGGCATGGATGTAAATGGCACTTGTAACGTCTCAAAATAAATACAACAAAACCCATCTCATAAGTGGAAATATAATTGAATTAACATGCCTTCATTCATTAGAGTGGATATATATGAGAGACAGATACAAGAAGAAATGAAGGTTACATAGATAATCATTCACCTTAGTGGCTTAAATCTTTCCAAGATAATTCTTGGTTACAACAAAAGTGGACCTTCAGTCCAATACATTTAAAACCCTTTGGTAGTACAAAAGTTAAGTACAAAAATAATAAGATCGAGCCTTCAGCTCCACAGTTCTCCTAAGCTAAGTCGTTGGAGGAGACATATCACTAGCACTTGAAAATGGTTTTTCCCAAGATAGGGTGAGCCAAAACCCAGTAGAAACAGTCTAATGCAATATATGAACTTTAACAAAGTTATAAATATGATGCACATATTTACTGCTCAAAGATAAGATTGTTTACCACTCTTTTTCCTTCCAAAACCATACTATGCCAAGTACTATATTCCAATCCAATTTATATCAATTCATTTCTCGTCATTTCATATTTCCTCAATTCATGAGTCACACCCATTGTTATCCAGACAACCTAACTGAGGCTACAACTCAGTGGTTTTCCTACCACACAACCATTACACACAAATACTTCAATTTGCCATTTTACGAAAATTTCATCCATGGGATTTGGCACTCATATATACACAATGTTTTCGAGACTTTCACCCTGGACGCACATGCCAACTTAATTCAATGGAGTCCATTTCCTTTTTTCTCCCAAACATGGAGTACATCCATTTTCTCCTCCCAAATATCATACATATACAATGTATTAAAATACAGTCATATTCAACGACAACCAATAAGAGATTAGTTTCAATTTACTTAATCCTCATGTAATTTCTACAACAATCATAGCTATCTTCTACCGATAGCTCAAAACATACATTTCTAAATAGATATACAATCTCAAAGATAGATAAATTGTCCAAATCCCCATGGATGAGAGGTAATACATATCCAACTCTACTATTCACATAAACACTCATTGAATTTCATATTTCTATTACCAATTTCATTATTTAAGTAAAATAATTATTTGAACGATTTAGGGCAAAACTCTATTTTCTTCCAAACCTCATCCTAACCACCAAATCATCTATTTTAACACATCTCAAGTTCATATTCATCCCCCTGACCCTTTTCAAGGCATCCTTTTGAAAAACCTTTCTTTTGAATTTAAATCCCAAACCCTAGGTTTGCTAAAATCACCTCCAAACCCAATGTTTCTTACACATCAAGAAATAATCAAGTTAAAAGCAATATGAGAGTGTAGAAAATCCCTACCCCGAGTTTAGAAGCCGAGGGAGAGAATGAAGACACTTCAAACACGCTGAAATCCAAGTCTATTCGGATGAAAATAAATCTCTAAAGATGCTCTATCTTTTTATCAAAGAGGATAGGGTGTAGAAACCACTAAATCTAGGTGAAAAAGTAGAGAGAGAATGAGTTTTAGAGAGATGAGGTCTCAACATTAGGGTTTAGGGAGAATTAGATCTGAAAAAGTGATGAAAAAAATCATTTTCGCAAATTGATAAATGCACAGTTTGCTCGAGAGTAAGAGTTGAATCTTGAGCGTTAGACACAATAAGTTGTTCCGCTTGAGCGCAAGAAGTGACGCTCGAGCGCCAAGACAAAAAAAAAAGAAGTATTATTGCTTGAGTGAAAGAAGTGACGCTCGAGTGTAGAATACACACATTTAGTAGTTTTGTAGAGAACATACCACCGCTTAAGCGCAAGAAAGGCCGCTCGAGCTGAACTCGTTCGAGCGCAGAAAGAACTGCTCGAGCGTAGAATACATTGTGATCGAGTGTAGAATACATTCTCCCAGTAGTTTTGCAGACCTGCAAAAGTACTGAGAGTTTGCAAAAGCCCGCTCGAGCGCAAGAAGTGCTGCTCGAGCGGAAGAACAAAAATCCGGGCAACAAAAGTTTGAAAACTAAGTAACCAACCTGTTTCAAACATGTTCCAACCAACTCAATAGCCAAACTTTAGCAAGAATAAACAAGAAATAGTATAAACAACATTCAGAAACCATAAACCTGAGTTCGGAACATAAAAAAGGTCGGGTCAAAATTGGAATCACTATAATCTCCCTCCTTAAAAAATTTCGTCCCCGAAATTTCAAATCGAGTTTTACAGTTATGTTTAAATCGAACACAATAATGATAGATAATCAATTCCAATACCATGATCTATTCTTCGGTTATCCATTTTCATCAACTTGATACACAAGTCCCAATACTGAAAGTAAAATCCATATTTCCCAAAACATTTACAATGTTTATATCAAATTCATATTTCCAAAACATACACAACATATATAATGTTCTCATATATTCAAAACATATACAATACGTTCATATTTCATTAACATAACAAAATTTCATTATATGCTCAAACATCAACAAATAGGTCTGGATATTTCTCATGGATTTTCAACGCACGTTCCCAAGTTGCTTCCTCAACTCCGTGATGTTTTCACAGAACCTTAACTAAGGGAATTGTCTTGCCTCTCAAGACTTGGTCCCAGGTATCTAAGACTCTCATCGGTTTCTCCTCATACAAGGAATCGTCATCTACCTCTAAGTCAGTCCAATCTAACATGTGCGATGGATCCGGCTCATCCTTCCGAAGCAAGCTAATATGGAACACATCATGAATCTTGGAGAACTGTGGCGGCAAGGCCAAACGATAAGCTACCTCCCCAATCCGTTCAAGGATCTCAAAAGGCCCAATCGAGGGGATAACTTCCCACTCTTTCCAAACCTCATCAAACCCCTCCTAGGTGATATCTTCAAAAAGACATGATCTCTCACCTCAAAAGACAAGGGTTTCCTCTTACGGTCGACATAACTCTTCTGGCAACTCTGGGCTGTAGCCAACCTTTTACGGATAAGTGTAACCTTCTCCATCATTTCTCGGACTAACTCGGGGCCAACATTGGTGCATCACCCACCTCGGCCCAACACACAAGAGATTTACGTGGTCGGCCATACAAGTCCTCAATTGGTGCCAGACTAATGCTCGATTGAAAGCTATGGTTATAGGCAAACTTTACTAAGGGCAAGTGCCTTTCCTAACGACCCCTTAAAGTCAAGGACACAACCTTGAAACATATCTTCAAGGATCTGAATAGTACGCTCGGACTGCTCGTCAGTTTGAGGGTGATAAACGGTGTTAAAAGTCAATCTAGTGCCTAAGTCACTCTGCAAACTCTGCCACAACCGAGCCTTAAAATGTGGATCTTTATCCGAAACAATCGTAAATGGGACCCCGTGCAACCTCACTATGTCCTGGATGTACAGATCAGCAAGATAATCTACCGAGTCACTTACATGCATAGGAATAAAGTGCGTTGACTTGGTCAACGGGTCAACTACCACCCAAATGGCATCATTACCTCGTTGAGTCCTCAGAGGGCCCATAACAAAATCCATCGTGACATGCTCCCACTTCCACTTGACAATAGGCAAGGGTTGCAACAAACTCGTTGGCCTCTGATGTTCAGCCTTCACTTGTTGACAAGTAAGGTACTTATACATAAACACAGCCACATCCTTCTTTATACCTCTACACCAAAACTGGCGAATAAGGTCGTGATATATCTTTGTGCCTCCCGGATGCATCGCAAGGCGTGAATGGTGAAACTCTCGAAGTACTTCCTCTCGGCAAGACTCCGGTACGAACAAACGGTCACGGTATCTCACACTCTGGTCAGAATACACATTCAAGCCCCTCTTTACCTTCCCATTGGAGATCTTTTCTCGGAGGGATTCTACTTTGAGGTCACCCCTCTGTGCTTCTAACACTCGGTTTACCAGTGTAGGTTATGCAACTATCGAAAACAAGGCTGTAACTTCAACGGATTCACCAAGATGCAAGTCAAACTCCCTTCGAGAACCCAACATCTCCCATTCCCGGATGGCAACACTAGCGTACCAATGGATTTCCTACTCCACGTGTCGGCCACAACATTGGCCTTTCCCAGATGATAATGTAAATCAAAATCATAATCTTCTATAAACTCCATCCACCTCCTCTACCTCAAATTCAAGTCCTTTTGTGTAAACAGATATTTCAGACTCTTATGATCAGAAAACACTTCAAACTTCTCTCTATATAGGTAATGCCTCCAAATCTTCAAGGCAAAGATCACTGCCGCTAACTCTAAGTCATGAGTAAGGTAGTTCCTCTCGCGTGTTTTTAACTACCACAAGCCATAGGCTACTATCTTCCCTTCTTGTATTAAAACACAATCCAAGCCTTTCCGTGAGGCATCATAATACATCGAGTAGCCCAAACTCCTCTCCAGAATAATCAATATTGGAGCAGTGGTAAGCCTAACCTTAAGCTCCTGAAAAGACTTCTCACAAGTCTCATTCCATAAGAACTTAACTCCCTTCTGCATTAATCTAGTCAACAGTGAGGCTAGCCTCGAGAAATCCTTCAAAAATTTACGATAATACCTGGCCAACCCCAAGAAACTATAGATCTCGAAAGCATTCTTAGGTTGTTCCCAATCCTGCATTGACTTTATTTTGGATGAATCTACCGTCACCCCTTCCCTAGGTACCACATGGCCTAAGAACTTAACTTCCCTCAGCCAAAATTCACATTTCCCAAACTTAGCATACAGTTTGTGGGCTCTAAGCAACTCACGCACTATTCGCAAGTGTCCCTTGTGCTTCTTCTTAGAGGGTGAGTAAATCAAGATGTCGTCCACGAAGACAACCACAAAATGGTCTAGGAACTCACAGAAGATCCGATTCATCAGATCCATAAACACAGTTGGTGCATTGGTTAGTCCAAAGGGCATCACTAGAAACTCATAATGGCCATACCGCGTACAAAATGCCGTCTTCGGGATATCCTCCTTCCTTACTCTCAACTGGTGATAACTCGATCTCAAGTCTATCTTAGAGAAGCAACAAGGTCCCTTCAACTGATCAAATAAGTCATCTATCTGAGGCATTAGGTACTTGTTCTTAACAGTTACTCAGTTTAACTTCCGGTAATCTACATAAAGTCGTAAAGCACCATCTTTCTTTTTAGCAAAAAGAGCCGGTGCTCCCCAATGCGAAGTACTAGGGCGGATGAAACCCTTATCTAACAATTCCTAGAGCTAAATTTTCAACTCACTCAACTTGGCAGGTGCAAACCTATACGGTGCCATGGAATTCGGTGTCGTGCCAGACACCAAGTCAATAGACAACTCAATCTCTCGGTGAGGTGTTAAACTGGTAAAATCCTCCAGAAAAACATTCGGGTATTCACAAACTACCCTTGGCAACTCAACTTGAACTTCCTCGCAGTCAGTACTTAAGAAGTTCACAAGAAGGCAACTAAGTTCACTCCGTCCATGCGAATCATACACTAGTGATAAGACTCTATCCACTTGGTCCCCCAAGAAATAAAAGCAATCACCGCTCAAGGTACATATAGTAACCCTTTGAAAGTAGTAGTCTATAACAGTACGATAGGATGACAACTAGTCCATACCTAATATAATGTCAAAACTAGACATATCAATCAATACAAATGCAAATGGAAGTCAGCGACCAGCAACCTCTATGTCACAACCCCGACAACCCTGTTTCAAAACAATCTCACCACCAATAGGTGACTCTACACAAAATGGAGATGCTAATTGAGCCAACTCTAATCCCAAAATTGATGCAAATGCAGATGTATAAATGAATAGGATGCACCCGTATCAATCAACACATTAGCAACTGAATTGCAAAACAAAAAGGTACTTCTCACTACTGAAGGCGTTGGTACAAGATCTAGCGTGGTAACAACATACACATGTCCTATAGGCCTCTGATCCGCCTACTCACCCCTCTGAGCATAGGACTAATGCACTGACTGAGCCGAAGAGGCTCCTTGATAAGCCCTCGAGGCCTGTGCTGACTGTGCAGGCTGGTGGCTCTGTGTCTGCCTCGAACCAGATGCACCGGTTATGCCACCCAATTGAGGACAAAACCTCTTTTGGTGCCCTGCCTGCCCATACTGATAACAAGTGAGAGGCTGACTTCTTCCCTAACTCTGGCTCTAAAAATGAGCCAAAGATGATGCAGGCCGCTGCCCTTCTCCTTTCTGCGGGCAAGGTGGAGACTTGTGGCCTAACTGGCCACACTAGGAATGGCAAAGGGGCGGGGCAGGGCCGGGGACCACACTCCCCGTCCTTGATCCCCGATAGTGCGAAATTCCTCGTCCCTGCCTCGATCCCCGACGGAGACCCCATCGCCTCCCCCGCCCTCGACCCCCGCCCCTGACCCCGCCAAATCCCCGAATTACAGAATTTTTTTTGATGAAAAAGAGACAATCTGTAAAATTAAGCAAATCCCATAGCATAAAATTAAAAGAGAATTTGTAAAATTAAATAACAGATACATAGCAGATCAATAACAGATCAGTAACAGATTAGTAAAATTAAATCCCATAGCATAAAATCCCATACAGATTAGGAACAGATCAATAATAGATACAGATCAAAATAAACAAATAAATAAATTTAGAGAAAAATAAATAAACTCTGATATATATATATATATATGTCTGTAGCGGTGAGGGAGGATGATCGGTGGTGAGGTATGAGCAGTGGTGAGGGAGGATGATCGGCGGTGAGGTACGACCAGCAGCGACGGAAGATCTGTGGTGACGGAGGAGCGGCAACGGCGGAGAGAGAGAGAGAATAGCAGTAAGAGAGGATGATCGGTGGTGAGCAACGAGCAGCAGTGAGGGAGGATCGGCGGTGACGGGATCGCGTCAGCCGTCGTTCGTTATGTGAAAGAGAGAGAGAGAGGGGGAGACGAAACCCTAATCTCTTGGTAACGGCGGAGAAAGAGAGAGAGAGAAAGAGAGAGAGAGAGAGAGAGCATGTTTTGTGTGTGAGAGTGAGAGCAGATAACTTCAACCAAACCCTATATGCGCACATATATATAATAAGGGGTAACATAGTAATTTCATATCAGGGTTTATACGGGGTGGGGATCGGGGTCAGGGTCGGGCTGGGTCCGGGACTGAAACAGATATCCCCGTCCCTGGCTTGAACATCACCGGGGATACATTTTTTAATACCATCCCGTGCTCGTCTGGGGTATTTTTCGGGGAATAACCGTTTAATTCGGGGTCAGGGGGTCGGGTCCCCGTCGGGCTGGGTTCCAATTGCCATCTCTAGGCCACACTTGTAACAAGTAACATCTCCCTGACCATCTCTCCCAGAAGCCGAACTCGATACCGGAAAAGTGGACCTCGACTGTGTTCCCTGGGAGTGCTGTAGAGAAGGACCTCTCTGCCTTTTACTTTTCCCCTGAACATCCTGACTTCTCCTAGAGCCCTTCACCCTCTCTTCCTCCATCTGTATCACGGTCTCAAGATGAGCTGCCGACTCTATAAGTCATCTGTAATCTCTAATCATTGAACCGACCACTTTGAAAAGAAGTCCGGTCTTTAACCTTTTCTCAAACTCTAAACAACGGAGCTTCTCTATCGCCACTAATTCTAGTGCAAACCTGGAGAGGCTAGTAAAGGGTGCCTTAAACTCGGCAACCGGTGTGTTCAGCTGCTTGAGCTGAGAAAACTGATCTATCAACTTCTCCTTAATAGTGGACGGCAAAAACTTATCTTGGAAGGCCTTGACAAAGTCCTCCCAAGTCACTCCAATGCGCTTCTGCATATACTTCCATTATTGACTTGCATCTCTTTTCAGCTGGAAGGATACCAGGGTCACTCTCAGTCCGTCATCCTCAATGCCAAACATCTTAAACGTCTTCACTATCTACTTCCATCATTCATCTGCCTTTAGTGGCTCCTTAGGATCACCCAAAAACTCATCTGGATTTAATTGGAAAAACTCTCGCTTTAGAAACGATGGCCCTACCTCAGCTACTTGGGCCTGGACTTGATTCTTAGCCTTGAGAATGTCTATGGATTCCCTCAATGCTCTGACCATTTCGTTGGCTAAGGCGCCCATGGCCTATTGACCAATTGGTTCAGCCACGTTGGCCTGACTAACCCCTTCTTCTTGCGTCGAAATCTCATCCGGTAAAGGCACTTCATGTCTCCTAGGCCTATCACGCCTACCAGCACCACGTCCACGTCCAGACATCCTAATGAAGGTAACAAAAGAGGTTAGCACATTTACAAATATGTCAAAGCTAACTCACTCACGTCCTAATGCGGTAGACAACAGTAATTCACTCCACATAAACGCGTAATCATATAAACACATACGAACTTCATTTCCGGATAATGACTGTCATGCAGCATTGCCAGAGTTCCAATTAGGAACAACAGTGATTAAGTGTTCTTCTAATGGGACTTCTAGAAACCCGTAGACTTAATCAATATCCTAGAAATTAAATTCCATACCTATATAATCACATAAGTATGTTATCACAGAAGCCTATTGTATTCTTAAATATCTCTGACAATCGAGATAAACCAATTGTGGTACTAACCACTTCCCACGTACCTAAAATATTTCCGGTTGCTCTGATACCAAGTTGTAACACCCCAAAATAAATACAACAAACCCATTCCATAAGCGGAAATATAATTGAATTAACATGCCTTCATTCATCAAAGTAGATATACATGAGAGACAGATACAAGAATGGTCACGATGGAATGAAATGGCTTTTGAATTTTTAGATGGAATAAAATAGCTAAATTCGCAGTCTATTTATAGGCCTTGATGCATTTGATTGAATGCTCATGTCCCTTGATCACATTCGATTAGATCTAATCGTTGGATCGACGATCTATGGTACAGATCATTCTCACACTGAACAAATGCCTTGACTAATCACACCTGATCACAATTGGGTGCTATCTCATCCGTACTATCGTGTGCATCTCTAATCAACGACTATGATCAAACCACTCTAGATCAGACACACAACCGTTCGATCAGTTGGTTGATTCATTGCCAACGGAAGCCACATCACTGCCACGTGGAGCTGACTGTATTCCACGTCACCTATACCATGTTGGATCCACGTCATCGCTCCAACTTGTTCGATGCAAATAGGAAAGCGTCCTTATGGCTTCTTGGGCCGATGCGTTCGTACTAAGTGCAAAGTGCGCCATCAAACGCCACATAGCCCATTGCTTACGCCACGCATGCGTACACGTGTTTGCGGATGGTGTGAAGTACCATCCTTGCAGTGTGAGTGCATGTACACTAGCAACCATCCCATGATACCATATTCAAAGGAATATTTCATGTAGCATTTTATTAATTTCTCCATGTTTTGCTCTCTTTCCAATGTGGGACAAAGTTCCCAAGCTTATTTCAAGCTTTCGAAAGAAAAACAAGGAAGATTTTGAAAACACCCAAAAATTAAACTATAAATTTTGAAAACCATTTTGAAAATTTCCCAACATTCCCCCATCATTTTCAAAATATCAGATGATGATTCTTGGTTCACTTGGTAATATTATGCATAAGTGAAGATATCTTATGATTTGAATTCACTAAGTGAAGACATCTCAAAGTTAGTCAAGATGGTCTTTGAACTAACGATCTTATACGACTAACTGGATGTCTTACGCATAGGATTGGCCTTGTGTCTATATCCTTTTTCATGAGTGCTCTAGAGTCAAGTCCTTGGACTCATAGGAAGCGGTACCACCTTCTACACTCATATAGGTAAGCTTACTGAGAGTACCCTTGTAATTTACAGTACCCTAACAACCTAGTTGTAAGCTTATTGAGAGTTTGCTAACTTATCCTCTTCTTTCCACATTACAGGTACCAACGACATATGGTGTACTTGGGCTCATTGAACTCAGGACTTGATGTTTCTTCAAGTGTTAAGTCGAGTTTCTACCAGGAGTGATTATGTTAAGTGGGCTTAAGTCCTATCCCCTTTGATGTTTTCCACACCAAATCCCTTGCAAGTTTTCACTTGACTTTACATAACTAATGATAATCACACCTTTTGTGATTAACTGGCTAACATAGCTATGTCTTAGTCCTATATGCCTAGACTTTCCGTTATAGACATGGCTATAGGCTTGTTATAGAGTTGCTTCACTATCACAATGCAATGATATTGGTGGCATAGGTTTTGGTCATACCTTAATCTCTAACAAGAGATTCCTTAGCCACTCTGCTTCTTTGCTACAAGAAGCCAATGCTACAAACTCAGATGTCATAGTTGAGTCTGTTATGCATGTTTGCTTCTTAGAACCCCAAGAGATAGCTCCTCCTCAAAGAGTAAAAATCCAACCACTCGTGGACGAGTGTTCTTCATGGTCAGTTATCCAATTGGCATTTGTGAATCCTTCCAGTACTGCTGGATAGCCATTATAGACTATTCCATAGTCTATGGTTTTCCTCAAGTACTTAAGTATTCGATTAACAGCATGCCAATGCACACTATTGGGATTACTAGTGTATCTACTAAGTTTTCCCACTGCAAATGCAATATTAGGTCTAGTGCAAGTCATGGCATACATCAGGCTACCTATTACTCTTGAGTATTCTAGTTGATCAACAACTCTTTCAATATTAGGATACAATTTCAAATTTGAATCAGAAGGTGTAGACATGGGTGTACAATTATATTGATTAAATTTCTTAAGAATTTTCTCAATATAGTGCGATTGGGTAAGAATCAAATTATTGTCCTCTTGTTTGATCTTAATACCCAGAATTACATCAGCCAAGCCCACGTCTTTCATACTAAAGCTAAACGATAGGAAACTTTTAGTACTTTCAATGACATCATTGTCAGTACCAAAAATAAACATGTCATCTACATATAGGCATATGATTACACCTCTATTGCCAGTAAACTTACTGTACACACAGTTATCAGATTCATGTATCCTAAAACCATTTGACACTATTACTTAGTTAAATTTCTCATGTCACTATTTTAGAGCTTGTTTCAGTCCATATAGTAACTTCATGAGTTTACACACTTTGTGTTTTTGACCCTGTACAACAAATCCTTCCGGTTGTTGTATGTAGATTTCCTCATCTAACTCTCCATTTAGGAAAGTGGTCTTAACATCCATTTGATGGATTTCAAGCTTGTAGATTGAGGCTAAGGCAATTAACACTCGAATGGTGACAATTCTGGCTACCGGAGCATATGTATCAAAATAATCGATGCTCTCTTTTTGAGTAAAACCCTTAGTAACTAATCTTGCTTTGAACTTATCAATTATGCCATCAACTTTCATTTTCCTTTTGAAAATCCATTTACAACCAATTAGTTTGGATCCAGGTGGCAAATCAACAAGTATCCAAGTATTGTTATCGATGATTGAATCCATCTCATCGTTTATTGCTTCTTTCTAGAAAGTAACATCTTGAGACTTCATAGCCTCCTCAAAGGTTAGTGGATCTGAATCCATATTCCAAGAAATCATTTTTTGCTTACAACAAGCTTTCCTAGTTCCTTCCACAAGATAAATAATGAAATCAGGGCCAAATGACTTCTCAGTCCTAGCCCTCTTACTTCTCCTTAACTCAATAGGCTCATTAGGTTCATTGGCCTCAATGGGTTCATATCGTTCACTTTCCTCTATAGACATCAAAGGAGTCGATTCATTTCCTTGATTAGAATCCAACCTTGGAATGGTTGTGAAACGATTCTCATAAAATACCGCATCACGTAATTTAATAATGATATTTGTTTCCATTGAACCATTGGGATCTACTACCAGAAACCTGTAGCATAGCCAAGGAATATACATTCAATTCATTTTTCATCTAATTTCTTTCTTTTAGGTTCAGGCAATCTGACTATTGCTCTATAGTCCCACGTTTTTAAGTAACCTAGATTAGGTTTCTTGTTTTTCCAAAGTTCATAAGGAGTAACATTTCTTCCCTTGAGAGGAATTCTATTGAGTATGTGACAAGCAATGAGCAAGGCTTCACCCCAAAAACCAGAACTTAAACCGAAGTAAGAAAGCATAGCATGAATCATTTCTGTTAATGTTCTATTCTTTCTTTGAGCTACTCTATTTTGTTGTGGTGTGTAGGGTGTAGACTTCTCATGAATAATACTAACATTTTCATAATATGCTGGAAAATGGTATTCACCTCCTCTATTAGACCAATCTCTTTATTTTGACATTACACTGAATTTCTACTTCTGTCTTAAAAATCTTGAATTTATCAAGCATCTCATCATTTGAATGTAAAACATAGATATGATAGTATTTATAAAAATCATCAATGAATGTTACAAAATATTTCTTACCACCTCTAGTGGGGTACTATGCATGTCACATACATCACTATGTACAAGTTCAAGCAGAGATGTGGTTTTATCTACTTTAGGAAATGGAACACGAGTAATTTTAGATTGCACATAAAATTTGCATTTTTCAAACATATCAAAATCATACTTAGGAATTAAATCTAAATTAACCATATCATGCATTTTCCTAGTATTAACATGACCTAAACGAGCATGCCATAAAGAAAAAGAATCAACAATATAAGCATAAACAGATGTATTATTGATAACGTTAAGTTTGAACATTCCTTGATCCATGTAGCCCTTTCCAACAAAAATCCCATCCTTAGACAGGACAAATTTGTCCAAGTCAAATACTAACTTGAAACCATGCTTATTAAGCAGGCTTTAAGATATAAGGTTTTTCTTGACATCAGGTACATGATAAACATCATTAAGACTTAAGACTTTTCCAGATGTAAACTCTAGATCCACTGTCCCTTTGCCTTTGATAGCAGTAGTTGAAGAGTTGCCTATGTAGAGAACTGTTCCATCACTCACTTGTTCATAAGTAGTGAAACGACTCTTGTCGTTGCAGACGTGCCTTGTTAACTCCTAAGTCAATCCACCAGTCACCAGCATCTTCGAGCATATTCACCTTTGATACAACAGCCATGGACTTGTTATTGGCATTTGATGCTTCTGGCTTCTTCTTGTATGACTAGCATTCATTTCTGAAGTGCCCTAGCTTGCCACATCACCAGCAAGCGCTTTTCGGCTTCTTAGCATCTTTCTCAGATTGGGGGTCGCGCTTACGCTTCTTTTTGTTGAACTTCTTGCCATCATCCACCATGTGAATCTTGGAAGTCTGAACCAATAGGTCATCTTTACTTTCAAGAAGTCTTGACTCTTTCTTAACTTGGAGGTGTTGAGCTAATTCCTCTAAAGTTAGATCTTCATTTTTATGTTTAAGAGTTTTCTTAAAATTTTTCTAAGAAAATGGCAGTTTTTTTTATTATAGATGAGACTACAATAGATTCATCCATGTTTATGTTCTTTTGTCGAAACTGACTCAGAATATGTTGGATCTCATGGAATTGTTCCATAATGGGCTTTGTATCAATCATAGTAAAACGCATAAAATTACTAACAAGAAATTTCTTACTGGTGGCATCCTGTCACAACCCTCACCATTGTTTACTGATAATACCACTGATTACTGCTAAACTGTGACTGAACATGATTAAGTAACTGATTTGACTGACATTCTGAACTGATTGATTGAGTGTATTAGTTTAAACGCATTTCTATCTGTTTGACTGTTAATTGATCTGTTCATGTTTTAAGTGTCGAACTGTGAATTGAAGGCCTTATCGGCGGCCGAATCTGAAATTGATTAGTGTTTCATGTTAATTAGAATTTATGTGATTTTATAGTATGTTTAATTGAAATTTGATTTGGTATGATTAAATTGGATTAAATAATGTTGAATTACATTAAATGGGTTTATTACCCTTTTGCCAATGAGTGGGCATCAGAGAGAATTGTTTAATCTAGAGAATTACTTGGAGAATTAGAAGATTTGGAGGATAATTGCACGAATTGAGCTTCCATTCTTGAAATTGAAGACCTACGGTAGGAGAATCATCTTCTTGAACTTGAATTCTAGTTGTATCTTGCATGGTCCATGAGCCATTAGTGATCTAAGTCTAGAATTGGTTTTAAATTGTTGAATTGAAGCTTGAATTATGCATGCATGTACACATTGGTGAGTTTTGAGGTTGTTTTCATGGAAATTCTTACATGCATGTCTATATCCTAGCTATGGTCCATGAATTCATCATGTTTTTGAGTGAATTGACTCATTTGATCAGGTATTTGAAGCTTCGATTTCAATTGAACACTTGCATGTTACATATTGTAGACGCGCTCTCGGGGCCTCACTACAGTTTGGACTCGATTTGGTGTCACGGCCCTGTATCTAATCTCGCAGAGTGCAATGCAAGACCAATGAAATCATCAAAGAGTCCAAATTCAGCAAATCGTTTTTGAAAACAGATTTTTTGAAAGAAGTGCCGAACATGGACTGCTTTGCCAGATATAAAGTCGCCACCTAAATATTTTATTTTGGGGAAATTTAGGAAACCCTGACTCGTTGCCTAAGGCTACGTGTCCGTCATCACCAAAGTTGCCTCGGCTCGAGAACTTGGGTACGATTGGGGAAGGTCACTTCGTGAGCACCCCCGCTCGCCCGATCAAAGATCGGCCTCTACTAACCATGATATCTATTTTTGAAAACATTATGCGTTCTTATTCCGGTTATTAGCCTAGATTTACTATGTGATGCGCACAGCATACAAGTATAGACTGGTGGTAAATCCATCACTCGTATGTTCCACAGGACTGTCACCAATGTTGGCTCACCGCTGTCCACTTACAAGGCAACTGTGGTGGCTCCACCGGGACTTGAGGTTGGAGTTGAGCCGAGTGTTCTTACATTCAAAGCTCTAGGGCAGAAGCAATCTTTCATCGTGACGATCCGTGGCACCATAAACAAAACTGTGCTCTCGGGTTCTTTGGTGTGGAATGATGGGGTGTACCAAGTTAGATGCCCCTTAGTCGCTTCTTCTTAATTAAGTTTTAATTAATATGTTTGCACCATAGTTTTCTGCAAGTGTGTAAATATGTTGTTTTTGGCAAAATGAAAAGTAATTCCCGTGTGAGATCTATTGATAGATGAATGATGCAAACATGCTATCATAAGTATGCTAATTGAAACATGCCCTAATCTAACCATCATAAGCTGGTAAATAAAAGGGAGAAAGACGTGGGGTTGGAAGACATGCATCACACGCACGCACACTTATTACAACATTGCCCTCGCTCGGAGGGTCCGAATAATAATATACAGTCCGAATAAATAGTACAGTTCGAATAAATACAAAATCATAATTAATTAACAAATTAATCTAGGAAAGCAGCTAAATTAGCACGTAAATCCATGAACCGCCTCAGCTCTGTTCCGAATGATGAATGATGCATGCTTGAGTTGCCTTGCGCGGAAATCCGTTGCGATGCCCCGGGTTGCCTCTGTTTGCAATTGTTCTCGGAATATTGTGCAAAGCTCCAGAAAGCTGCTGATTTCTGATTTGCTGCAACAGAGAGCGACAAAGGGGCATGGCAAAGTATTTTCACATATATATGCATGACTACTCTTCAGGGAGTGTAGTCCTCGATCCTCGTGTCACCAATCACACATCTCGATGCATGATGGCCGAGGAGTCGAATTGCACGACTCAATGTGAAATGAATGCACATAAAAACACAACGAGACCTAAACTCCATCATGGGTAATCCGGAGTGTCCGCGATCGGGAATTGAGACACGTTCCGTCACTCGGAGTACGAAACGTCCCTCATTTCCGTGCTTGGGCTAACTCCTATACCAAACATAATGCAAATGAGGTGGCATGCACAATGCGACTAACATACAACCTAGCTTACGCAATGCTATGAAATGGCATACACAATGCTCGATGTAACATGGCATACACAACGCTCTAACATGCAACCTAGCATACGCAATGCTATGAATTGAAATGGCAAACACAATGCACAATGGACTTACACCAACATCAGTGGACCTCAGCCACACTCACTTCAGTGGCCATTAGATGAAAATGAGACAACCGAAATACGTGCACACATGCACGAATACCAAAGACCGAACCTAAGGCATCAAATGCCACTCTACCAAAGCATGGCAGGGGATGAAGGATGGCATACAAACACATATGATACAGCTCTAAAACATGATAAACAATGGTCCCGAATCATGCAACATGGCACACTATGCAAGCTAGGGGGGGCTCGGGTACCGAAACTAGTGAAGTGCGTTACACTAGGGGTACCCAAGGCAATGCACCAAAGGCAAAACCAACCCCAAACAGACCCTAGGCAGGTCTGAAACAGTGGGAAATTGGCCTAAAATGATGGCTCAACATGCATGAAAATGAAGCTCATTCATTGGTCGGTAAACAAGGCATTCACGCACAACTCTCAAGCACACTTAAAGAGATGAAAACATGGCAATATGGCATTCAAACCAGCTTTGAAATGTGATGAAAAATGACCTTAAAACATGAACACACCTCAGCACATGCATGCAATGGACCTCAAAACTCAAAGTTAAGCATGGGTATTGAACTACAAGCATGCAAAACAAACATCATTCGACCATGAGGCCTAAAAACAGAGCTAGGGTAGTCCAAAATAAGCACATTATCAGTTCAAGGTATGGCCAAAAAGTGCTAACATCAAGGGTCCATAAAGCATGCAAAAAAAAAAAAAAGCTAGTGAACCATTAGTTGTTCTACAACTATATGAAGCATATGAAGGCTCACCCAACCAACCAAAAACAGAAGCATTTCATGCTAAAATATGCCCAAATACCTGCTGAAACTCAGTTTATGCATGCAAAAATGAGGGGCTCATTTGGAAGGCCATGCAAGGGGGTATTCTACACCTATATGATAGACAAACAAAAGGGCAAAACCACCTCTGGAAATAAGTTATGAAAGCCCTAAAACCCACCAAATAGGCCCTGAAATCAGTCTCGGAAACATGCAAAGAAAGGTCCCTTTGAAAGGCCTTGAATGAGATTGCTCTACACATGTATCATAGACATAAATTATGGCAAAATGGGCTCTTGACAGAGCTTAGGCAGACCTTAAAACCCACAAAATGAGGCCTGAAACATGACTTCAATGCATGCAAAATAGAGTCCCTTTGGAAGGCCAACAATGCTAGTAAAGAGAATGAGGGGTGAGAGGGTCACCTCTCTATGATTTTGGAGCTCAAAGACACATCAAGGCCACTGAAAATCCACTGGATTTCAGTGGCTAAGAGGCCAGAACAAGACCAATGCAAATGCTCACATGCATGGCTCAGAGCATGGGGAAATGAAGCATGCAAGGAAGAAAATGACTCCAAATAGAAAAGTGACCTCAATCAAACTTAAAGAGGAGGTCAAAAAAAAAATTTCTTCAGTTTAGGTCGAGGTCCAAAAATGCTCACAAATAAGGCTAATATATCATGCAAAATAAGCCCTAAAAGAGAAATAAAGCACACAAGGGGGTAGGAGACCTCAAACAGAAAAGTACTCTTAAACAAACATCAAGAAGAGCTCAAAATAAGACTATTTTCAGTTTACACCAAGGCTCAAAAATTCTTTCAAATGGAGCTAAGGTATAGAGAAAAATAATGCAAAAATAGGAGAAATGAGGACTTACTCTTGTAGCACAGCAATACAGCCAACCCTGGAACAAGAAAGTGAGCTTTGAACCTCTCAAAATAAGTTCCAAGGTGCTGGAATGGATGGTGGAGGTGTTAGGCTTAGAGGTGTAGTGTAAATGGCCAAGAAAAAAGGTGTTTTGAGCTTGGAATGAAGAGTTATGGAGGGGAGTATGCAATGCTCCAGCCAAATCTTTTCTAACCTTGCAAAATCGAGTTGAGAACTTGTCTTATAGAAGACAAAGGGCCATGGCTTCTTTAGGAAACCTCAAGTAAAGGGTGCAAGCTTCTAAAGGAAGCTAACCAAAAGGGTCAAGCTTCTTGAGGAAGCTAGACCAAAAGGGTCAAGGTTCCTCAAGAAGCTTGGCCAAAGGGTCAAACTTCTCTTCCAAACTAAGCAAAGGTACCAAAGCTTGCTTAATAAGAGAAACAAAGGGCTCAAATCTCGGACAGTGGGTCAAATGGAACACAGCTGGCACAGCTGGAACACACTCAGAGAGACAAAACAGAGGGTAGCTGTCGACGAGTTCAAGTAGTCGGCCGACCACTTACCCTGGTCGGCCGACTAGGGTTCAAAAGGTTCAAGGCCTAAATCTGGTCGTCCATGAAGCCCTTGAAGTTAGTTTTCCAATGCCGCAAACCTTGCATTAAAATTCCTCCTGTGCAAAAATTTATGCCAGTTTTGGTCAAGCCGCGCAGATTCGGTCCAACTGGACTTCAACCAACCATATCTCCCCCACCTGGATTTGTGCTCAGGAGATTCTTGAGTGAAAAATGAAGCCCCAGAAGTAATATTTCCAATGGTGGTGGCCTCATATCTTAATTCCTCCTTTGGAAAGAGTTATGCCCGTTTCGGTGAAGCCGCGCAAATGTTTTCTCTCCTTCCTAGATTCATGCTGAACCACTTTTGACCAAAAAAGCTGGTCGTCCATCTGATTTTCTAGTTTGTCATGTGGCCACATTGAAGCCCCAAAAGTTATCTTTCCAATGGCACCAACCTCGCATCAAAATTCCTCCTGTGTAAAGAGTTATGCCCGTTTCGGTGGAGTCGCGCAATTTTGGTCCTGCCCGGATTCATGCCGAACCTCTCCCAAACTAGTTTTCGTCTCTCTTCTCCTCTTTTCTTCAACTCAAAACCCCTAGACGAGGTGTTTTGAAAGATTTTTCAAAGATTTCAGTTCTCTTTCATTCATTTCCACTTTGTCCTTGCTCGGTTTACCGAAAAACGCAACATTTGACAAAATGCGAGCCTCGGAACATCGTAAAAACTTTATTTCAAAAATGTTTTGAAAGAGAGGGTTTTAAGGTCTAAAATATTTTGATCAAGATTGTTTTGGTCCAAAAAGGGATATGAAGTTGAGATTTAACTCTCTCCTTGCCGAAGAAACTGAACCTTTCCCCTACACACCTTTCTCCACCATGTAAACCATCAGTCGTGTCCAAGTTTTAAGGGTGGTAAAAAATGGGGTGTCTACAGTTGCCCCTCTTTGACAGAACTCGGAAGTCAAGAAGTGACGGGAGTGAATGTCAAAGCCCAAAGACGACCGATTTTTGATAAGACCGAAGACTTGGACAAACAAACAAAGGACAAACAAATAAATGGTTGCACCCTTAGGCTGCCTACGTATCCCTCTGCAAGGAATCAAACTAGCGTAGTTCAGGGGCAGGATGCAAAATGATATGCAGAAAGATTTTGATAATTGGACTTATATGCTACGCGAAGCCGGTTTGAAAATTCGGGATTTATGCAATGCACTGTAATGACTAAAATGCAATGTGATAGCTAGAAAAGGGAGGTACCTTATAGGGGCAATTGGCAATGACTTACCTCGGCAATGTCCTACCTCAAGCTGATGTGGGAATCTTCCTCTTCTTCTCAGTTGAACCACAGTAATACTTTTCTCCCTGGCTATGGTTGCAGCTTTTCCTATTCTCCAACAGGGTGACATACTAGGTTGGCTCAGTATCCAGAATTGAGGCGCATACACATGCTATCTCAACCTATGGGGCTGCCATACAGATTTCAAGCCGAGGATACACCCCTGGGTATTTAAACCAGACTTTAGTCTCGGAAATCCGGAACCTTTGCATTCTAGACATAAGCCATTCGAACTCTAGTTTCCACCGTCTCAGTTGGTCTCCTAGGAACTCACCGTTAAAACAGGCAGGTAGCTATACTAGACCATTGGAAGTCGTTCGGGTACGACAAACACCAAAGGAATTGCACCTTTAGAGGATTTAAGGTCTCCTAGACCAGAGAGTGCACAAGACAGTGCGAATGAAGATGCGAGATTTAAGGTCTCCTAGACCAGACGATAAAAAAGATATGAGGCAATAGATAATAGATGCGATGCAACAGAGAGTACAATAGATGCAAAGGGTGACACACTCCAACCACGCTGGACTCGTGAGTGGAGGCAGAACAAAGAAAATTAATCAGAAGCGTGTTCCACGCAACCTATGATAAATTCCAAACACGCTGACAATTATGTGAGGAAAGGAGACACTCTAGCCACGCTGAAATCGTGAGAAGAGGTGTGAAAACAACCACTCGGGCCTGCGCTTCACGCGTCCCGGGATAAATTCCAAATACGCTGGAATCACGTAAGGAACGGGATGCTCAAACTATGCTGAAATTGTGAGAGGAGGTCCAACAATCCGCCCAGTGCGTCTACAACGCAACCTGGGATAAATTCCAAACACGCTGAAATCGCGTAAGGAACGGGACACTCAAACCACGCTGAAATCA
>NW_021024953.1:2529722-2589273 GCF_004153795.1 Camellia sinensis | reverse complement strand
TTGTTTTGAAAATATTATGTGTTCTTATTCCGGTTATTAGCCTAGATTTACTATATGATGCGCACAGCATACAAATATAAACTGGATCGCCTGAATTGGAACAAAACATTTCATGTTTGTTTATTTGAAAATGGTTTGATGGTGCTACCCGCAAGTAGGCTAAGACGTGGATTTGCCACCCTCGGGTGGGCTTAGAAAACATGATTTTGCCACTATCTAGTGGGCTTAAAACTCACAATTAATGAATTGTTCCAATTCAAATATCCCAACCTTCACCCACAGGCATTCAAGCAATTATATCACATAAGCACATAGCCTCATGGCAAGCATGCTGTCATGGCAGTCACTCGCACACATGCAGGTATGCTAAAGCATAAATACTTACCGAGTACTCCAAGCCAAAACAGAAGCTATGTTAGAAATCTATGCATGATCCTAGCTATACAGAAATGCCTAATGCCACACATGCAAAAATGCAACTACAATAGGCTCGGCTATTCTAAACATGGTATATGAAATGCAACGGATAACATATATTCAACTCGGTATTAAAATACAATGCAGTTAGTATGATGCGCCGAGCCCGGTGCATGCAGGATAGATGAATGATGCAAACATGCTATCATAAGTATGCTAATTGAAACATGCCCTAATTTAACCATCATAAGCTGGTAAATAAAAGGGAGAAAGACGTGGGGTTGGAAGACATGCATCACACGCACGCACACTTATTACAACATTGCCCTCGCTCGGAGGGTCCGAATAATAATATACAGTCCGAATAAATAGTACAGTCCGAATAAATACAAAATCCTAATTAATTAACAAATTAATCTAGGAAAACAGCTAAATTAGCACGTAAATCCATGAACCGCCTCAGCTCTGTTCCGAATGATGAATGATGCATGCTTGAGTTGCCTTGCGCGGAAATCCGTTGCGATGCCTCGGGTTGCCTCTGTTTGTAATTGTTCTCGGAATATTGTGCAAAGCCCCAGAAAGCTGCTGATTTCTGATTTGCTGCAACAGAGAGCGACAAAGGGGCATGGCAAAGTATTTTCACATATGTATGCATGACTACTGTTCAGGGAGTGTAGTCCTCGATCCCCGTGCCACCAATCACACATCTCGATGCATGATGGCCGAGGAGTCGAATTGCACGACTCAATGTGAAATGAATGCACGTAAAAACACAACGAGACCTAAACTCCATCATGGGTAATCCGGAAAGTCGGCGACCGGGAATTGAGACATGTTCCGTCACTCGGAGTACGAAACGTCCCTCGTTTCCCGTGCTTGGGCTAACTCCTATCCCAAACATAATGCAAATGAGGTGGCATGCACAATGCGAGTAACATACAACCTAGCATACGCAATGCTATGAAATGGCATACACAATGCTCGATGTAACATGGCATACACAATGCTCTAACATGCAACCTAACATACGCAATGCTATGAATTGAAATGGCATACACAATGCACAATGGACATACACCAACATGAGTGGACCTCAGCCACACTCACATCAGTGGCCATTAGATGAAAATGAGACAACCGAAATGCGTGCACACATGCACGAATACCAAGGACCGAACCTAAGGCATCAAATGCCACTCTACCAAAGCATGGCAGGGGATGAAGGATGGCATACAAACACATATGATACAGCTCTGAAACATGATAAACAATGGTCCCGAATCATGCAAACATGGCACACTATGCAAGCTAGGGGGGGCCCGGGTACCGAAACTAGTGAAGTGCGTTACACTAGGGGTACCCAAGGCAATGCACCAAAGGCAAAACCAACCCCCAACAGACCCTAGGCAGGTCTGAAATAGTGGGAAATTGGCCTAAAATGATGGCTCAACATGCATGAAAATGAAGCTCATTCATTTGTCGGTAAACAAGGCATTCACGCACAACTCTCAAGCACACTTAAAGAGATGAAAACATGGCAATATGGCATTCAAACCAACTCTGAAATGTGATGAAAAATGACCTTAAAACATGAACTCACCTCAGCACATGCATGCAATGGACCTCAAAACTCAAAGTTAAGCATGGGTATTGAACTACAAGCATGCAAAACAAACATCATTCGACCATGAGGCCTAAAAATAGAGCTAGGGTAGTCCAAAATAAGCACATTATCAGTTCCAGGTATGGCCAAAAAGTGCTAACATCAAGGGTCCATAAAGCATGCAAAAAAAAAAGCTAGTGAACCATTAGTTGTTCTACAACTATATGAAGCATATGAAGGCTCACCCAACCAACCAAAAATAGAAGCATTTCATGCTAAAATATGCCTAAATACCTGCTGAAACTCAGTTTATGCATGCAAAAATGAGGGGCTCCTTTGGAAGGCCATGCAAGGGGGTATTCTACACCTATATGATAGACAAACAAAAGGGCAAAACCACCTCTGGAAATGAGTTATGATAGCCCTAAAACCCACCAAATAGGCCTTGAAATCAGTCTCAGAAACATACAAAGAAAGGTCCCTTTGAAAGGCCTTGAATGGGATTGCTCTACACATGCATCATAGACATAAATTATGGCAAAATGGGCTCTTGACAGAGCTTAGGCAGACCTTAAAACCCACAAAATGAGGCCTGAAACATGACTTCAATGCATGCAAAATAGAGTCCCTTTCGAAGGCCAACAATGCTAGTAAAGAGAATGAGAGGTGAGAGGGTCACCCCTCTATGATTTTGGAGCTCAAAGACACATCAAGGCCACTGAAAATCCACTAGATTTCAGTGGCTAAGAGGCCAAAACAAGACCAATGCAAATGCTCACATGCATGGCTCAAAGCATAGGGAAATGCAGCATGCAAGGAAGAAAATGACTCCAAACAGAAAAGTGACCTCAATCAAACTTAAAGAGGGGGTCAAAAAAAAATTTCTTCAGTTTAGGTCGAGGTCCAAAAATGCTCACAAATAAGGCTAATATATCATGCAAAATAAGCCCTAAAAGAGAGATAAAGCATACAAGGGGGTAGGAGACCTCAAACAGAAAAGTACTCTTAAACAAACATGAAGAGGAGCTCAAAATAAGACAATTTTCAGTTTACACCAAGGCTCGAAAATGCTTGCAAATGGAGCTAAGGTATAGAGCAAAATAATGCAAAAATGGGAGAAATGAGGACTTACCCTTGTAGCACAGCAATGCAGCCAACCCTGGACCAAGAAAGTGAGCTTTGAACCTCTGAAAATGAGTTCCAAGGTGCTGGAATGGATGGTGGAGGTGTTAGGCTTAGAGGTGTAGTGTAAATGGCCAAAAAAAGGGTGTTTTGAGCTTGGAATGGAGAGTTATGGAGGGGAGTATGCAATGCTCCAACCAAATCTTTTCTAACCTTGAAAAATGGAGTTGAGAACTTGTCTTATAGAAGACAAAGGGCCATGGCTTCTTTAGGAAGCCTCAAGTAAAGGGTGCAAGCTTCTAAAGGAAGCTAACCAAAAGGGTCAAGGTTCCTCAAGAAGCTTGGCCAAAGGGTCAAACTTATCTTCCAAACTAAGCGAAGGGACCAAAGCTTGCTTAAGAAGAGAAACAAAGGGCTCAAATCTCGGATAGTGTGTCAAATGGAACACAACTGGCACAGCTGAAACACACTCAGAGAGACAAAACAGAGGGTAGCTGTCGACCAGTTCAAGTGGTCGGCCGACCACTTACCCTGGTCGGCCGACCAGGGTTCCAAAGGTTCAAGGCCTAAATCTGGTCATCCATGAAGCCCTTGAAGTTAGCTTTGCAATGCTGCAAACCTTGCATTAAAATTCCTCCTGTGCAAAAAGTTATGCCAGTTTTGGTCAAGCTGCGAAGATTCGGTCCAACTGGACTTCAACCAACCATATCTCCCCCACCTAGATTTTTCCTTAGGAGATTCTTGAGTGAAAAATGAATCCCTGGAAGTAAGCTTTCCAACGGTGGTGGCCTCATATCTTAATTCCTCCTTTGGAAAGAGTTATGCCCGTTTTGGTGAAGCCGCGCAGATGTTTTCTCTCCTTCTCGGATTCATGCTGAACCACTTTTGACCAAAAAAGCTGGTCGGCCATCTGATTTTCTGGTTTGTCATGTGGCCACATTGAAGCCCCAAAAGTTATCTTTCCAATGGCACTAACCTCGCATCAAAATTCCTCCTGTGTAAAGAGTTATGCCCGTTTCGGTGGAGTCGCGCAGTTTCGGTCCTGCCCGGATTCATGCCGAACCTCTCCCAAACTAGTTTTCGTCTTTCTTCTCCTCTTTTCTTCAACTCAAAACCCCTAGACGAGGTGTTTTGAAAGATTTTTCAAAGATTTCATCTCTCTTTCATTTATTTTCACTTTGTCCTTGCTCGGTTTACCGAAAAGCGCAACATTTGATAAAATGCGAGCCTCGGAATATCGTAAAAATTTTATTTCAAAAATGTTTTGAAAGAGAGGGTCTTAAGGTATAAAATCTTTTGATCAAGATTTTTTTGGTCCAAAAAGGGATATGAAGTTGAGATTTAACTCTCTCATTGCCGAAGAAACTGAACCTTTCCCCTACACACCTTTCTCCACCATGTAAACCATCAGTCGCGTCCAAGTATTAAGGGCGGTCAAAAATGGGGTGTCTACATATATACATTATGTTCATGAAGTTTTGTTTGGATTTGTGTTTAATTGAACTACCTTTGGGCTTTGATTTTGCAAATTGATCTTTAAAACATGTCATATTATGAGTTTTAAAGTGTTTTCCTAGAAAATTAGCCCAAAAGGATCGGATTTGATGTTTGAAATGTTGAATTTGAGCTTGGAGGTTCAATCTGGAAATTCCAGATTTTGGACCCACGCTTAAGCGTAAGACTTCACGCTCGAGCGTACACTCTGAGTACATGCTTCCCGCTCGCGCGGGGAAAGTAATGCTCGAGCGTGAAATGCGTGTATCCAGTACTTTTCATATGTTTATAGTCTGCTCAAGCGAGGGAATGCACGCTCGAGCGATGACTTGTGTCTCATGCTCGAGTGGAGGTCGAGCGCCCATCGAGCGTGAATTGCATGCATCCAGTACTTTTGCCTGAGTTTGTAGTCCGCTCGAATGGGGAAAGTCACGCTCGAGCGGAGATCTTTTGTCTGCATGTTCGCTCGAGCGTAGAAAGCCACGCTCGAGCGAGACCCCTGTTTTTTGAAAATTTTGAAAAGTGTTTTAAAGTACATCTTTACATCCTCATTTTATCCTAGGCATTCCTAGGCCTAGTTTAAGGCATCTTAATGAGATTATTGATATAGAACCACATCGAGTCAAGTAAGGGGTTAAGTTATTAAACCCAAGTGTATAACTTAGTGTGTGTTCGTTCTGTAACTGTAGGGTTGGCATCCGAGGACGCTCATTAGCTGCTTATAGCCTAGTGTTCTGTGAGTAACAATGTTGTAAAGATATGTTCAATTATGAATATTTTCTGAATGATCAACTGTTCTGTTTAATGAAACGTTATTGTTTAACGAATGAATGTTTGTCCTATTTGTAAACTGTATTCATGGCATCCATAGCAATTTACTGTTGCTGTACTGTTACTGCTACTGTCACAGAGATCTCTGTCGGTTCCCATGTTTGGAACCACTACTGTTTACTGTTATGATGGCCATCAACTGACTGTTCGGTCTGTTAAGACCTACTGTACTGTTTGCTATTGGATGTACCACATATAACTGCTATGGTTTCTAAATGACTGATATGACTATTTAATGACTGAAAGGACATTCATGCTTAACCTCTTTACACAACTGTTATTCACTGGACTTTAGCTCACTGTTTATATATGTATGTAGGTGTCCAGACACCGGATCGGAGCTAAGAGCGTTGGGTTAAGCTCCCTTTTTGTCAAGCCAACCAACGTGCCTCACTGTGAGGTTCCAAGTATGTCCAAGCTTAGGCTTGTTTGGGGTGTCTCAGTTCACCCTTCTGTCTCTATTTTGTAATACTGTATAGACTTATACTGTACTGTTATGGTAGGGATTTGGTCTCTAACCTGAATGCCTGTATATGATGTATGTACATACTGCTTTTGTTCCGAATGTGAATGTGTTATGAAAAGTCTTTTTGCATACAGACTGTCACAGCTCATTAGACATCTTTCATTTACTGTTTTGGCTTCCGCCAGCCCCTGTACTCTGTATTACTGTTATTACTGTTAAGCAGGCCTTCGGTAATCACAGATTACTGGCCGGTTATGGTGCTAAACCCATAGGGGTGGTTTTAGGTCGTGACACATCCTCAGTGAGGTACTTTGATTGTAATATGTCCCAAAGTTGCTTTGCTGTTTCTAGATGTTGATATACATTGAACAGAGAGTCTGACAGTGCATTCAAAATGTGTCCTTGGCAGATGTAGTCGTCATTCTCCCATTTGGTTCTAGTACAGGTTTGCTCCATAGTCTCATTTTCTTGCTCCACCAGATAGGGGGTAGTCAGCACATAGACCACTTTGAGAGTGGTGAACAAAATGTGCATCTTCTTTTGCCAGCAACAATAAATTCCTCCATCAAATCGGTCAAGCTTCATGAAATCTTGAGTCATTTTCTGAATAGACATCGCCATATCTGATTATTATCTTTAGATTGTTGGAACAATTCGTCTTGAATTCTTCAGTTGGTGGTCTTCGGGTCTTCAAAACTTGGCGACGATCTTGTCTATGTAGAATAGAAATTTGGTGCTTCAAGTCACGTTACTTAGTCGTTTTCCTAAAGACAATATTTGTACCCATCAAAAGGTGTGTAGGGGGTTATAGCAAATTTACCTCCAGGATACAATGAAGTCTGATATAAAAGATCAAGTCTACCAGTGTCTGCACTGACGACAGTAGATCAGAATACTCTTGATATAATCAAGAAAACCAAGACACTAATAATCAAGTTTGTAGAATTTAATTACCAGTAAGAAAAATAGAAAATTACTGAAGAAACTCAAAATTAAGAGAGAGAGAGAGAGAGAATTGCCGGAATGCTTTTGAATTTTGGATGGAATGAAATGGCTGAATTCCCAACCTATTTATAGGCCTTGATGTATCTTATCGAAAGATCATGTCCTTTGATCGTATCCGATCAGATCTGACCGTTGGATCGGCAATCTACGGTGCATATCATTCTCATACTGAATAGTTGTCTTGATTAATCACACCTAATCATGATCGGGTGCCATCTCATTCGTACGATTGCACGTATCTCCAATCAACGGCTATGATCAAACCACTCTAGATCGAACACACAATCGTTCGATCGGTTGGTTGACTTATTGCCAACGGAAGTCACGTCATCGCTTTAGCTTGTCTGATGCAAATAGGAAAGCGCCCTCATGGCGTCTTACGCCGATGCGTCCGTGTAAAGTGCGCCATCAAACGCCACGCAGCCTGCGCCATGTGCGCATGTGTGTGCACCATCTTTGCGGTGTAAGTGCATGTACATTAGCATCCATCCCATGATACCATATTCAAAGGAATATTCCATGTAGCACTTTAGTAAGTGCTCTATGTTTTGCTCTTTTTCCAATGTGGGATAAAGTTCCCAAGCTAATTTCAAGCTTTCCAAAGAAAAATAAGAAAGATTTTGAAAGCACCTAAAACTTGAATTATAAATTCAACAATGATTCATCCCCCCTTTTCCTCCCACCCCCTTTGACCCCCTCTCTCTCTCATTGGTTACATTTTCTTTTTCTTTTTCTTTTTTTTCCTGCTCCTCCAATCACCCCCGCCACGTGACAAAGGGGGTGAGGGGGTGACCCCCAAAAGGGGGTCCCAAGCATTATTCTTATAAATTTTAAAAACCATTTTGAAAATTCCCTAACCCTTAGCATGTAGACAACACATTGATATACATAGAGCTTTGAATTTTGAACGCAGAAGAAAAAAAATAGTAAAGGAAAAAAATGGAAGAGCGAGTGTCATAAATAATTGATTGGATGTTTGAGGGGATGATTGGGTAGTCAATTCAATTGGTATTCATAATTTGATATGCATGTGAGTTTAAGCTACCTTAAACTACTTTATGTTAAATTATATTTTGTAAACTCGGTTATTATTTCAAATGTATAATATGTTATTTGAACATTATTTGTGTGAAAAGGGAAACCATGAATATAAATGTTTATTAAATATGGATTTGATAACGATTTGATAAATAATCATTTAAATAAATATTTCTACAAGTATCTTTACAGATGTATTATGTTTTAGGGTACTTTAATAACTATTGACCCTCTGTTTGTCACTTTGGTGACCCTTTGGTGTGAAGTAAAGTGTTAGGCGGAGTTAAATGCTACACTATTGTTGGAGCTATCATTAAAATTTGTACAAGCTACCTCTTGATCCATTGATCTGTATCGTTGTGGATCCATTGACTCTCTAATCAATATTGCTCATGAATATGGTTATATGTTTTATATGGTACCGTATATATGATTTCAAAAATATAATTCTGCTATCTAAAGTGGACATGAGTAATTTATATGTTTTGTTTGAAATGTTTATGATCTGATCAATTTTGACTTAAATGTTTATTCATCGTGATTTTATAACTCTTATACTCTCAGTATAATATTCATCACTTTGCAATATGTTTATAAGCTGTTTACTAATTTTCATAAAATAATGATTAGAGAGGGAGGTCTATGGCTCGTTTTGAGAATAGGAACATGAAATAGATATATAGTGCACTTTTGTGATATTTGTAAAGACCGATCTATTCAATTAATATCCTTTTTATTATAATTAACTAAAAACTCCGATATATATTTTAATATTTTATTTAATTAATTATCTTTGCATACATTTATTTATTTAATTATTTTGTAATGGGGCGATACCCAACCTTCGCAAGACTTTTTTACTCCTAGATTAACATCATTCTTCAACACATAAACAAGTTCTTGGAAGTGGGGGTGTTGTTCCACAACAATGCTACCTATACATTAGAAATGTGTGCATTTTATATATTTTTAATGTACACCATATTAAGGCCTCACTTGGTGTGGTTTTTTAGTTTAAAAAAATTTGAAAGTTACAAAAAAATTAAAATATCATATCATATACATCAATTAATTATTATTATTTTATTATAAAAAATTCAAAAAATTCAAAAAAAAAAAATTAAGTTATTAAATAGACACAAAATTCAAAATTACACCATAAAACTAATTTTCAAACACATTTATATGTACAAAAATGCTAGAGGTCCCAAAAATTTTACCAAAAGTTTTACCAAATGTCTCACATGGATGTGGGACCCACATGGGACCCACATTGTGTGAGTCCCACACCCATGTAAGACATTTAGTAAAACTTTTAGTAGAATGTTTGGGGTCTCTAACATTGCTCTTATATGTACATAGGATATGTGTTTCATCCAATGTAAATTGCATCTAGACATCTATATTATGGCAATAATTAACCTTAATGACTAAAGTTTTAGTGAAAGCAACAAAAAGCAATTAAAAGAAAGCTAACCAAGCATTATTGGCATGTTTGATTGGAAGGATTAGAACATGGGATTGAGATTATTAATCCGTGGGCTCAATTATCCCATGTTTGTTTTGATATTTTGTTTTGGGATTATTAATCCAATGGATAATTAATCCAACAAATTTGTAGGATTATTAGTAATGGGGTAGGGGTGGGATTGTAAATACCACACTAATTTAATAGGATTGTTAATACCTCACTATTAGTCAGTCTTGTGGAATCAAACATGGCCTATTTGTTTTATCCTTTATACCATCGACATTGAGTCATCAACCACTACAAATACATGATGATAACAACTGAACTCCCACACTGAAAGCTCTGTGTGTGTCTGTGTTCGTCTTTTTGGTTGCAGACATGGTTTCAAACTCTCCACCAGCTCCAAAGGTAAGCATATGTGATTAATATCTAACTTAAAATCCATTTTCAAAGTCTCTTCTTAATTCACTTAGGTTGTTTTTGGAAGGTAGGAATTTGAAAAGGGAAAGAAGCATCACCTTTTTCTTTCCATTTTCAATTTCCTACCTAAATTCATGATAAAAAACACAGCCTTATGCTTTATTTGGATCATGAATTTGGGTAGTGATTTGGACAGGCGAGGAATTCATATTTCCCTCGTCTTTTCCTTTCTCTGTTGAAATTTCTAGCCAAATTCATGATTCAAATATAGTCTTACTCTGTTTTGTTGTTGTTATATTGGAAACTAACTCTGGTATGGTTGCAGGAAGTTCCAACGGAGGAGGATCAATGGATGGAAAAGGGGCCACCTCGAGAAGCAAAATGGTGGTATTCAACTTTTCACACAGTCACAGCCATGGTTGGTGCTGGTGTTCTCAGCTTGCCCTATGCCATGGCCTATTTGGGATGGTCTCTCTCTCTCTCTCTCTCTCTCTCTCTCTGTTTTTGTTATGCAGTTGGAAGTGTTTAGGTTTGCAAAGAAAGGTGTTCAAACATCATAGGTTGGTTTGTAAAATGAAGTAAATTACTTGAGCTCAATTATGTTCTCCTCGTTAAAAATTTATTTGAGTTCGGTTTGTTATATAAACAAATTGAGCTTAAAAGTATTTTGGAACATGTTAATTTTTCGAGCATGACTCCAACTTGGCTTGATGAGTCTACATGCACCGTAAAACTATATAAAAACAAAATTACTTGAGTTTTAACTTGTGATCGACTCAAGTAAGGTTAGTTTTCAATCAATTCAATAAATAAATAAATAAATCAATCAAAATTGTATAGATTTTTAAAACTAGTTTAGTTTTCAAATCAAATTTAAACAACTTAATCAATTGACGCGGCTCCGTCCTACACTCAAAATCAGTATTGTATCAGTAATGTTAGGGATAAAGAACACAGTCTAAGAAAAAGACCAAGAACATTATGAATTTAGCTTCAGAATTGCTGGTCCTAGTATTACTGGTCTTGTATTGGCATGACCTTCCAAGGACTTCACTGAGTTGCCCTCTCTCTCTCTCTCTCTCTTAGGGGTCCTGGGACAATGTTGCTGGTCTTTTCATGGTGCATCACCCTGAACACTATGTGGCAGATGATACAGCTCCATGAATGTGTCCCCGGGGTTCGCTTCGATCACTACTATGACCTCGGTCGACATGCCTTTGGTCCAAAACTTGGGCCATGGATAGTGCTGCCACAGCAGCTAATTGTGCAGGTTGGTTGTGACATAGTGTACATGGTCACTGGAGGCAAGTGTCTCAAGAAGTTCATGGAGATAGTCTGCACAAATTGCACTAGGATCAAGCAGTCCTACTGGATTTGCATCTTTGGATCTACACATTTCTTCCTCTCTCAGCTCCCCAATTTCAATTCTGTTTCTGGGGTTTCTTTGGCTGCAGCAATTATGTCTCTAAGGTATGTACATAGAAGTTTTGATCTCGTTTTCAAAAAATACTATGTACCGAGAAAATTACTTTTGCACATTTTGTTGGTGTATTGTGAAATATATGGGTCAATTTCACTTTTATCCCATAAATTATTGTAATCTTTTTTATTTAAATCCTAAACTATCAATTTTATTTATTTATTGATTAAAATTTCTGATTTCAATACATATGATTTAATTGGTAGAAACCTAACCTAACGGACAGAAAGGTAATTTTACTAGTTGGACATTACTTGTCATCTTACTCGCGCTATATTAGACAACTTATGCTTTATAACCAAACATACATATTCTTTTTCCACCCCTTCATTTCAAAATAGTGAATAATAATAAAATGAAAAAAAAAAGTGTCTGGTTGAATGGTTTAATTTGTTCAAATTTTAAAATGATATTGGTGTTCACCAAATTAGACTTCAACAGTTATTGATTTGGACAACCGTCTCCAAGTGGACCACATTATCTATAATTAGAATTTTTAAGGATTAAATTGATAGAATTAATAATTTATTGACGAAATAGAAAAAATGTTGATAATATAGAGGAATAAAAGTGAAATTAAGGCGAAATACAAATTAGTCTTGGTTTGCTGTGAAATCAAGTTTTTCTGATTTTCCAACTTTAATTACGAAAGGTTCAGTTCACGCAAATTTTTAGTGTGCGAAGGGATTTCCTCCGGACTACAAAGGTAATGCATTTTCAATTGTACATCATAGTGAAAATCTTAAAATACGAGAATCTTGAGGCACAATGTGAGACTGAAAGTGTATTGGATATAGGAGAACAAGAATTTTGGATATAGAGAATCCCGTGACGTATCAAGCCCATGTCGGCACTGTAATTAATGACCTCAACTTGAAGTTAGCACCCAATAGACAAGATACCTGTAACTGAGAATAACAATCTTAAGTGACATTTTTTGATCTTTATAAAATTCTACTCGTTCAAAAAAAATAAAAAAAATCTGAAGTCACATTTTTTGTTCATAATTTTCCAGAAAAACCATTCAGAATCAAATATTTGAGAAAATGTAAAACTGCTAGTTTTATGTGTCAAAAACATCATCACTTGGTTTTCTATAGATTTTGGACAGAGGACTATAAAATTTCCCAAATGATGATCATAAATTCACACTAATTGACTCACTTGAGGTTATGATTGTTGCAGTTATTCAACCATAGCATGGGTTGGTTGCTTGAGCAAAGGGCGAGTTGAGAACGTGAGTTACGCATACAAGAAAACTAGTGGAGCCGATTCCATGTTTCGTGTCTTCAACGCATTGGGCGAAATTACATTTGCATATGCTGGCCACGCGGTTGTCTTGGAAATTCAGGCCACGGTTCCATCCACCCCTGAAATGCCCTCAAAAGTACCCATGTGGAAAGGTGCCGTTTGGGCCTACTTCATCAATGCAATTTGCTATTTCCCGGTAGCCCTCATCGGATACTGGGCATTCGGGCAAGATGTTGCTGATAATGTACTCGTGGCGCTTGAGAGACCTTCGTGGCTCATTGCCGCTGCTAATTTAATGGTGGTCATCCATGTCATTGGCAGCTACCAGGTATGAACCAAAGATCAAAAAAAAAAAAAAAAATCTATTAAACATTGTATCACATGGTTTACATATGCACAAAGACAAACTATGTTCATTTATGCACATGTATTTACACATACACAGGGATAGTAGATGTTGGATGTGATGGAAAAATGGTTTCAGGTTTATGCCATGCCAGTGTTTGATTTGTTGGAGAAGGCAATGGTTAAGAGGTTGAGCTTCCCGCCTGGAATTGGTCTCAGAATCATAGTTCGTTCTGCTTATGTTGGTGAGAATTCTCTAAACATGACCTGCTTTTGGTAACAAGAATGCTACAAACACAAAATTTTCACAAAAATGCACATAATACAGTGTTGACATCAGTAGAAAAGTACACAAGATAAAGTGTTGGCAGCTGCGCAATAAAAAAGTGCACAGAATGCAGTGCTGACAGTAACAGAAAAGTACACCGAATGTAGTGCTGCGGATTCTCGAACAAGAACAGCAGATTCAATACTCTGCTCAATGCTACATTACATTCTGTGCACTTTTCTACACACGTAGTACATTTTTTCATCGACAATTTGGTTACTGGTTCTTGCAGCCTTCACACTTTTCGTTGGGGTCACCTTCCCTTTCTTTGGTGATCTTCTTGGTTTCTTTGGCGGATTTGGTTTTGCTCCAACTTCTTATTTTGTAAGTCAACTAACCTATGAAGTCATGATTTCCACATGAAAACAACAAAAAATGTGCATTGGAGAAGGTGCTAATTTAAGTTGTGAATTGTTTTCAGCTCCCTAGCATCATATGGTTGATAATTAAGAAGCCAAAGAGATTCAGCATCTCATGGTTCATCAATTGGGTAAGAAAAATTGTAAAAAATACAAATATATATATCATATTTTTTTTTTCCAGAACCAAAACAAGAACAGTTACATTTACACGTACATATTTCTATTTTTCGATCAAACTATTTTAAGTTGAACATTGTTACATTAATAACGCATGTTTTTTTTTGTGTGTGTGTGTGTGTATTTCAGGCGTGCATATACATCGGAGTGTTTGTTATGTTGGCGTCCACAATTGGCGGGTTGAGAAACATTGTCATTGACTCCTCTACCTATGAGTTCTACTCATGAATAATGAAAATTCATTCTATCAAATGAAATGTATAATTTGGTATGTATTCATCATATTTGGCAAGCAACTCCGATATTGATGGATTGAAATTAGTCCAACTATTTGGTTGAAAATTTACCCGAAGCTCATTGTCTTTCTTCAATTTTCATTAATGTGTCATTAAGGGTTCTATTATGGAAATCATGTCTTGATTATGAAAGAAATCTCTGTAATTTGTTGTCAGCAAGCAATATGCACCACGACATTAAGGTGTAACCCAATGGTTTATAGTAGCCACACTTTAGGGTGTGGTGAGTGGGAAATCAAGGGTTTAAACTGATGTAGTAACGACGAATCCTTCGGTTGTAATCTAATTATACTAACATATTAATGTTATCTTCGACCCCAAAAAAAAAAAGAAAAAGAAAAAGAAAAAAGCAATATGCACCACAATTGTACGGGGAGCAAATATTCATCGCTGTCCGTACTCCTCGTGTCTAAGTTTTGCTTCACTCCGAATAACCTGAGAACACAACGACGGTGAGTTACCCGGCGGGTGTGATGTTGGAAAACCCCTCTGATGATCAAGTTAGCACCCTTCTAGAGAAAGAAAGAGAGAGGAGACAAATTCATATAGCCCTGATAACCAAAATTGCAAACCTGTTGTATGGAGGCGCTGCATAGTTTAAATAGCTTCTGCGTGCACCACTCTGCTCATCCTTTTCTAGACACGTGGTTGTGCTGCCCTCTCTATTACTTACACGTGCATGCATCAATACTACCAAACAATATTTGGCCAAACCGCAAAACGGTATTGACTCGCAACTTTAGTGGATTCCTCTCTTTGCATTCCGATTGGGCCATGTAGCAAATCCTACCGAGTTACTTCCTGCATAGCGCTACAATCCGCCCTTTGGAACCGCATTACTCTCGACCAGCCAAAATTTGAGGCTTCTAGCCGACTTCTTCAGCCGTACCCATTCGTTCCTGCTAACCTTCCTCGGCCTTGGACCATCGCTTCACCTAGCTCGGCTAATGATCCACGTTGAACAACTAACCTGGTCCAACTTCCCGACCTCGGGCTAACTCAGCCGCGTGATCTAGAGCCTTGACTAATCTGCCCTTGGCTATGCTAACTTAGTTGCGTAATCCAACGGCAAGGCCCAAGTGTAGACATCCCATTTTTTACTGCGCTTAAGACTTGGGCGCCATTGATTGACCACTCAATGATGAATGTGTGCGCTTGCCAAATGCTCGATGTCCTCAGTAAGAAACCTTAGTTTTGAGCTTCAAAAAAACCCCAAAACCCACAAACCTTGTGCCTTGTTTTGGACTAAAATAGTAGTTGTTCAGGCCTGAGCATCCAGGGACTGGCAACCCACTTTTTTGGCCTGAAACCCACTTTTTTGAGCTGCAACCCACTATTAATGGCCGACCACTAATAGTGGGTTGCCGACCACTAGTGCAAAACCTAGATATTTTTTTGCTAGTTGTTTCCACACTGCACCAGCTATTCCTATGTAGATATTTCTGAGATAGACACATGGTTTTCTATATATAGAGGACCTCTCCTCTTGCTTTCGAGGTGAGAAAAATTTAGGAGTGAGAATATTTTTGAAGAGGAAATTTTAGAAAATTCCTCTCTCTTTACAATTCTCTCTCTCTCTTGCAACTTGCATAGCCTTTGCTCAAATACTCTAAACCAAACCTAGAGAGCTTCTTGTTGAGGTGATTTGAGATTGAATTTGAGCTCTTGAGGCACTTGAGAGTGTGAAATTAGTGGTTTGTAACTCAAAGAAGCATTCCTTTGCAAGATGTATACTTTCTAGTCCTTTTGTACCATCTTTCCATCACTTGTTTTCCATCTTTTCTTACTGTTTTTAAGCTATTTAAAAACCAGTATTTTTGGACTGAAACTTGTGGTTTAAGGCCATTAAAGGTAGAGGGTTGACAACCTTTCTTTGAACCTTGCTTCTAAGGCCTTTACCCTTGTGTGTCCCACATTCTCATCAACATTTTTTGAGCTTTTTACCACTAATTTTTAGAGGTTTTTCAAACGCAAAAATCATGTTTTAAAGTCCCAAAAATGAAGGGGTTAGCCTCCTCTCCTTGTGCATGTGTGTTAGCTTTAATTCCTCAATATTTTAGCTTATTGTTTTAGCTATTTTTATCTTCATTCCAGCACTTTTTTGGACTATTTTAGGACTGCTTTTAATTATTCATTGCATTTGAGCTTTGTATAGCATGCTTGTAGTGTAATGGTCCTCATAGGCTTGGTAGTTTAGGCCTTAGCCACCAACCTATTTGAGTTGATAGTGTTTATTTCTTACTTTCCATACTTGTATTCATCTCTTATCACCTCTGCAACCTCCCTCATTTCTTGGTTTTTTCTTTGTTTTGAAAGTTGTTTCAAACTAATTGCTTGTTTAAGCTTGAGATTGAGGTTGTTGTACTTAATGGTTTAATCCCTTTGGGGGTTCATTACCAATGGCATGACATCTTTCTCATGTCCAAAACAACTCTTTGTTTAATGCACCTTTCCATTAGAGGACTTAAAGCTCACTTTTGGACTTAATGAACTAAGGAATGGATGGTAATTAAAATGAAGTAATAAAATTGGTACCAAAAGTGATATAAGATAATAAAATTAATTTGGGTTCAATCGGACGTTAGTTGAATCCATTGAGTCTTGAGTTGTTTCATACTTGTTAGTGATGTAAACGGTTCAAGAGTCAATGTCAACCATTTCCCTTGATCAATCCATGATAGGGAAGGGGTTTTGAGGGTCTTTAAATTGTGCATTTATTGAATTGTGTCCCTTGATTCATAAGTCATCACGCAATGAAATTGCGCTGATTAATGATTTGTGAATCAAACCTACTCCTCCTTTGACCTGTTTGATGATAATGAGAGACAAGGTTGACAAACATCCTTTGAGAATACTTTGGTTTGTGCTTTGTTTGTCCTCTGTTACTGCAGGAGAGCACCACTATTAGTGGCCGACAGACCACTTCTTCTGGACGGCAACCCACTATTAGTGGCCTGCCGGCCACTACTTATGGGTTGTCGGCCACTTTTTCAAGGCAGGTAGTCCCCTTTTTCTAGTAAAGTAGAGCAGAAGCTGAGGTGAAAAACAGTGCATTTTTTCAACTGTGCAATAGAGGCATTCTAGTAGCAAAACGAAGAGCATTATTGGGTGAAAATCTGCATCCATGCATGAGCCCTCCCTCGATCCTCATGATCCGTGAAGTGTTGTTGTAATAATATTACTGTTGTGCTTGAAGTACTGGGTTTGTAACTAATTAGTTAGAATAGCTAGTTAGTTTAGTTTTGTATTGTAATTATTTAATTAGCTAGAATAGTTAGTTAAATTTGTTGTAAAAAATAGTTAAGTAGCTTATCTAATTTATTTTCATTCGTTTTGTAATAGTTAGTTAATTAGGTAATTAATTAGCTAGGTTATTCAATTGGACCCTCTTGAGTGAGGGCAAGCAATTGTAATAATGTGTATGTCTTCTAATCCCACGTCTTTCTCCCTTTTATTTACTTGCTTATGATGGGTAGTTAAAACATTATGTTTCAATTAGCATACTTTATGTTTGCATCCATTTGTCTTGCATGAATCGAGGCTTGGTTCATCATTCTAATAAGTATTGTAGTTTACGTACCTCGTTGAAAACGTGTTAAAACGCATGCTATCAAATTGACTCACATTTCATAATTAGTAGTCGATCGCATGTGTTGCATTAGGCATGTTGCATTAGTTAGGAACATGCATTTTTCTAACTCTTTTGTTTCTTTTGGCTCACCTTGGAGTACTAGGTGGGCATTTTTGTGCTTTAGCATATTGCATAAGTGTGATTGTTGCCACGTTTAGCATGCTTGCTATGAGGCTAAGTGCTTAATTGATAAATTGCTTGAATGCCTGTGAATGAAGGCTAATAGCTTAAATTGGAACAATTTGAATAATGTATATATGAGATCACTTTTTCAAGTGATACATATTCGAAACACTTTTCAAAAACAAACATGAAATCAAATGTTCCACTCTTTGCAAATTAGTCTATACTTGTGTGCATCACATAGTAATAATAGTCCAATAATCGGAACAAGAGCATATAATGTAAATAAAAATCACATCATGATTAGTAGAGGTCGATCTTTTGATTGGGCTAGTGGGGTGCTCAATTTATGACCTTCCCTTCTTGGACCTAAGTTCCCGAGCTGAGACAATCTTGGTGATGACGGACACGTGGCCTTTGGGATGAGTTAAGGATTTTCTAAATTTTTTAAAATATTTAAGTGGCGACTCTATATCTAACAAAGTAGTCCATTTTTGGCATTTTGATTCAAAATCGATTTTTCAAAAGATTTTCCAGATTTGGACTCTTTGGTGTTTGTCTATTTCACATTACACTTGTGAGATCAAATTCAGAACCGCAGGAGTCCAAACTGTAGGGCTACAACAAGTCACAACTGTAGAGCACTAAAAGTTGAGCTACACCAAGTCAGCTCTGTAACTTTGCTCGCCAACTTGCTTCTTGGCGAGCAAAATCAGCTCGGCAAGGAACTCCAAAGTTGGCGAGCGAGGTTAGCTCGGCAACTTGCTTCTTGAAGAGCAAAATCAGCTTGGCAAGGAACTTCAACATTGAAGAGCAAAGTCAGCTTGACAACTTGCCTCTTGGTGAGAAAAAAGCAAGGTCAGTTAGGCAAGGAACTCCAAAGTTGGTGAGTAATGCCATCTCGGCAACTTGCTTCTTGGAAAGCAAAATTAGCTTGGCAAGAAACTTCAAAGTTAGCGAGCAAAGTCAGCTTGGCAACTTGCTTCTTGGCGAGCAAAATTAGCTTAGTAAGAAATTTCAACACTGGCGAGCAAAGTCAGCTCAACAACTTGCTTCTTGGCGAAAAAATCAACTCGACAATGAACTCCAAGGTTGGCGAGCAAGGTTAGCTCGACAACTTGCTTCTTGGGAAGCAAAATGAGCTCGGCAAGGAACTCCAAAGTTGGCGAGCAAAGTCAGCTCGACAACTTGCTTCTTGGCGAGCAAAATCAGCTCGGCAAGGAACTCTAAGGTTGGTGAGGAAGGTCAGCTTGACAACTTGCTTCTTAGCGAGCAAAATCAATTCGGCAAGGAATTCCTAAGTTGGAACGCAAAATCAGCTCGGCAACTTGCTTCTTGGCGAGCAAAATCAACTCGGCAAGGAACTCCAAAGTTGGCAAGCAAAGTCTGCTCGGCAACTTGCTTCTTGGTGAGAAAAATTAGCTCAGTAAAGAACTTCAAAGTTGGCGAGCAAGGTCAGCTCGGCAACTTACTTCTCGGCAAGCAAAATCAACTCGCAAAGACTTCTTGGCGAGTAAAATTAGCTTGGCAAGGAATTCTAAAGTTGATTAAAACCATCAACAAGTCTCTTGCTGAGCAAAGTTCCCCCCAACAAGGAATTCCAAAATTGATCAAAACACCAATTTTCATCTTGCCGAGCAAAATCAGTTCGGCAAGGAATTTTGATCTTTTTGTCAAAATGATTGTCAGTTACCTCTTGGACAGCATTACATCGACTTGGTAAGGCAGAAATACAATAATTTTCAAGAATATGGTCTACTTGTTTCATTGCGCCAATAGCAAGAAGGGTTACTAGAATAGAACTAAGAACAAAATTTTAGATTAGCAGAGTTTGACATTCTGAAAATAGATCGGCCATTTATATTTTGCGAGTTTTATGCCTTTTTTTCTTGGCCTTCTTACTGACGTCTTCCAAAACCAAACTCCCTAGATCTCTCCCATGGTTGTTTGCACGGCCATCCTCTTGTTCGACTGCATTTACTTTTCTTGGAACTCTTTCGTCTGCCACAATTGGACTTGCCTTGACGGTAGCTGCGGCTGGGTCATCCTCAACTTGGATGTGCTCATTGATGCGTTGCATGAGCAACTCCATGGTCGTCGGTTGGTTCATGGTAAGTGAGTCTCTGAGTCTATGTCCAATTGGAAGACCGTGCTTGTATTGAGTGAGTGCTAGGTTCGTCGGGTAATCGAGAATTTTGTTGAATGTTTCCCAATACTTGGCGTTGTACGCCTTCAAGGAGTCGCCTATTTCTATCTTGATTCCCAAAAGGTGGTTGACTTATTTAGGTGTTTTGGTGTTGGTCTTGAATCGTGTGACGAATGCCTCCGCCAATTGCTACCACCTCTCGATATTTTCCTCCGGCAGCCTCTTGAACCATGTCAGGCTCAACTCACCTAAACTCGATAGAAAAATAAAGCACATGAGCGCATCGTTTTGCCTGTGCCTAGCCATAACCTGTCGAAAGTGGTTTACATGCATGTATGGATCAGTCTTTCCGTCATAAAGCATGAACTTTGGTTTATGGAACCCGAGGGGGAGCAGTGTGTTCTACGGAGAAAGGGGTGGTGCTCAGCCTTGCTAACTCTCTGTCTGGTGGCGTGTGTGTCACCAAGCATGGTGGTGGTGGTATGACGACCTCTTTACTGGCTCGCCCTCTAAGGGCCAGCTGCTGTAGTGCAGACACCCTCTACGCGTCCCGCCGACAAGAGCGCTCCTTCAACATATCCCTCAGGTCTTTCAAACGGTCGGAGCATGAATATCTCGACGTCGTTATCGAACGTAAGGGGTGGTAACTGTTGTCCTGCGTACGAGATGTTGTCATCGGCGCAACGTAGTCTCCAGCTCTGAAGCTTCTTATGACGGAGAGTGAAGGGGTGCTGTATCTATTCTAACTGCCAGAATGATGAGAATTGGCATACTCACTGTGGTTACCCACTCTAGCGACGCCATTTCCCTTGATTTGGCGTTTCATGGCCTCCATCTCCATCGCTATCTTCTTAATGATGGTATCTTGGTCTCTCAGCTTGTCTTCCAGGTGCTGAGTGTGTAAGTCTCGCCATCAGTGATGCTCTTCTGGGCTGACAGAGCACCCAGAACTTCTTGCACTCTTGTCTCGCGCATCTTTGGAAAGTCCTAGATCGGAGGTCTCCAAACCAGCCATCGTCAGAATGGTGGGTAGGCTATCACTGCACCAAACGGACTCTGGTGTGATGCCGTTGATGGCGGACAACGGAATGTCGTCGTTGTTCGCCATAAAAGATGATTAGAAAAGCTTGGAGGATAAGGCTTTGTTTGTTGGATTCCCACAGACGGTGCCAATTGTACGAGGAGCAAATATTCGTCGTTGTCCGTACTCCTCGTATTCAAGTTTTGCTTCACTCCGAATGACCTGAGAACACAACGATAGTGAGTTTCCCGGTGGGTGTGATGCTGAAAAGCCCCTCTGACAATCAAAGTTAGCACCCTTTTAGAGAGAGAAAGAGAGAGGAGACAAAAGACAGATAGCCCTGATAACCAAAATTGCAAACGTCACCGGCACGACGTAGTCTCTAGCTCTGAAGCTTCTTATGACGGAGAGTGAAGGGGTGTTGTATCTATTCTGACTGCCAGAATGACGAGAATTGGCATACTCACTGTGGTTCCCCACTCTAGTGATGCCCTTTCCCTTGATTTGGCGTTTCATGGCCTTCATCTCCATCGCTATCTTCTTAATGATGGTATCTTGGTCTCTCAGCTTGTCTTCCAGGTGCTGAGTGTGTAAGTCTCGCCATCGGTGATGCTCTTCTGGGCTGACAGAGCACCCAGAACTTCTTGCACTCTTGTCTCGCACATCTTTGGAAAGTCCTAGATCGGAGGTCTCCAAACCAGCCATCATCAAAATGGTGGGTAGGCTATCACTGCACCAAACGGACTCTGGTGTGATGCCGTTGATGGCGGACAACGGAATGTCGTCGTTGTTCGCCATAAAAGATGATTAGAAAAGCTTGGAGGATAAGGCTTTGTTTGTTGGATTCCCACAGACGGTGCCAATTGTACGAGGAGCAAATATTCGTCGTTGTCCGTACTCCTCGTATTCAAGTTTTGCTTCACTCCGAATGACCTGAGAACACAACGATAGTGAGTTTCCCGGTGGGTGTGATGCTGAAAAGCCCCTCTGACAATCAAAGTTAGCACCCTTTTAGAGAGAGAAAGAGAGAGGAGACAAAAGACAGATAGCCCTGATAACCAAAATTGCAAACTTGTTTTATGGAGGCGCTGCACAGTTTAAATAGTTTCTGTGTGCACCACTCTGCTCGTTCTTTTCTGGACGCGTGGTTGTAATGCCCTTTCTATTCCTTACACATGTACGAGTCAATACTACCAAACAATATTTGGCCAAACCGCCAAACGGTATTGACGCATAACTTTAGTGGATTCCTCTCCTTGCATTCCAATTGGGCCACTTAGGAAATCCTACTGAGTTACTTTCTGCATGGCGCTATAGTCCGCCCTTTGGAACCGTATTATTCTTAACCAGCCAAAATTTGAGGCTTCTAGCTGACTTTTTTAGCTGTACCCATTTGTCCCTGCTGACCTTGCTCGACCTTGGACCATCGCTTCACCTAGCTCGGCTAATGATCCACGCCGAACAACTAACCCGGTCCAACTTTCAGACCTCAGGCTAACTCTGCCGCGTGATCTAGAGCCTCAACCAATTTGCCCTCGGCTATGCCAACTCGGTCGCGTAATCCAACAGCAAGGCCTAAGTCACAATTAGCTTGGCCCCGTTTGCTTGGTGCAAACTCCCCTCTCAACAATATACAAGGGTTTTAAGGACAACTTCATCTCCGAAAATGTATATTTTGTCTAAAAAACAAAAGGAAACCATCTAGACATTGTGTGAATCGTTCCCAAAAGGTTGATTTGGAAAGTAAAAAAAAAATCCTAGGTAATAAATTTTAAAAATGTCACTAATAAATGCACTTATAGGGACAAAACAGTTTTAGACGAAAAATTAATCCTAAAATGATAGTAATTCATTACTAAATACTTAATTTTATTGCTAAAAATAAAACAATAATATTTTTGACAATTAAAATATTTCTTTCCTAAGAAGTAATATCGTCCTTAAATTTTAGCCTTTAAAAACTTAGGCTGTGTTTGGTTTGTGTTTTGAGATAATTTTTTTAAAATTTTTTTTGGGGAGAGGGTTTAAATTTTTGAATAATCCTTCGTAGCTCAAAAAAGAATTGGCCCGATTGGCTCGATTACCCCAAACGACGTCGTTTTAGGTATTTTTTTATTCTTTCTTTCCCTCTTATATCGCTGAAATAGGGAGGAAGAGAGAGAAGAGAGAAGAAGAGAAACAGAAAGAGAGAGAGAGAGAGAGAGAGAGAGAGAGAGAGAGAGAGGAAGAGAGAAGAAGGAGGGGGAACATCACCAGTGCCATCATCACAGGCACCGCCATCCTCTGTGTGTTTACACAGATCTGGTCTCTCTTTCTCTGTGTGTATACACAGATCTATACCCCTCTCTCTCTCTCTCTCTCTTTGTATGATGATGATGGTGATGATGTGTTGATGATGATCGTGATGATGATGATGATGATGATGATGATGATGTGTTGATGATGGTGATGATGATGTGTTATTGATGATGATGTCTTGTTCATCTCTTTCCTCTTCTCTTCTCTTCTTTCTTCTTCTTTTTTGTAGTCTATTGGCCGGCCGGAAGAAAAAAAAAATGATTTTGATTTCATTTTGGTGATTGTGAATAGAGAAAGAAAAAGAGATGAACAAAGGGAGAGATGAACACTGTTCATTGAAGAAGAAGAGAAGAAACAGATGAGAAAAAAGAAAGAAAGGGAAAAAGAAAAATCCAAAATGACGTCGTTTTGGATTTGTGCCAGTCTGTCACGACCCAAACCCGGCCTTATGGGTTTAGCACCGTAACCGGCCAGTAATCCAAGATTACCAAAGGCCTGCTTAACAGTAATACAGTAAAACAGAGTACAGGGCCTGGCGGAAGCCAATACAGTAAATAAACAGTGTTCAATGAGCTGCGACAGTCTGTATGTAAAAAGACTTTTCATACATATATACGTAAACAGTACAGAACAGTATGTACAATATTTACATTCATTCAGAATAGGGACTCAATCCTTTAACATAGTACAGTACAGTGCTATCAGTCTATACAGTTCACAAAACAGATACAGAGACAGAAGGGGGAAATAAAAGACCCCTAAGCCATAGCATGGCAAGCTCGGAACCTCGCGGTGAGGCACATAGGTTGGCTTGACAAAACTGGAGTCTAACTCGACGCTTCTAGCCGCGGTCTGGTGCCTGTACACCTACATATATATATGAGCAGTGAGCTAAAGCCCAGTGAATAACATAATGCGTAAAGGGGTTAAGAATGAATGTCCTTACAGTAATGAAAATAGTTAATTAAATAAGTATTTCAGTCGTTCAGTCAGTACAGTCATATGTGGTACATCCATTAGCATAACAGTACAGTAAACAGTAGGTCTTAAAAGACCGAATAGTAGTGATGGCCATCGGTCAGTAGACAGTAGTGGTTCCAACAAGGGAACCGACAGAGATCTCTGTAACAGTAACAGTCAATAACAGTAAATGTTAAGGATGTCACAATACAGTTCAGAATATAGGACATACATTCAATCAGTTAACAGTAATCAGTTCAGAAAGCAGTACAGTTCAATTGTTCAGAAGATAATCATTTTGAACATATCTTTACACAGTTGTTACTCGCAGAGTTCTGGGCTACGGTAAGCTAGAGCGTCTCCTCAGAAAGCCAATCCTACACAATTAACAGATTGAACACACACTAAGCTACACAGTTGGAAAAGATAATAACTTAACCCCTAATATGCCTCGGTGTGTTCTACATCTATATCCTCAACAAGATGCCTTAAACTAGGCCTAAGAATGCCTAGGATGGGATGAGGATGCGAGGATGTAATCAGAAAACAGTTTCAGGATTTTCAGAAAAACAGAGTCCCGCTCGAGCTCAGGTTTCCCCGCTCGAGCGAACATGCAACAAAGGTACACGCTCAAGTGGCAAATCCCCCGCTCGAGCGTACTGCAAAAGTACTAAATGGGTGAAATCTCCGCTCGACGGACGCTCGACGCCTGCTCGAGCTTGAGACACCTGACTCCGCTCGAGCACCCAATCCTCCGCTCGAGCGGACTGTAAAACAGTGCAGAGATACTGGATGCTCGGATTCCACGCTCGAGCGTCACTTTCCCCGCTCGAGCGGGAGTGCAAGATCTGGAAATTCCAGATTGCACCTCCAAGCTCAAACTCAAGTTTAAATGCATCAAAACCGATCCTCTTGGGCCCATTTTTTGGAAAACTCTTATAAACTCATAGTTAAACATGATTCAAAACTCAATTTGAGAAATCAAGGCCCAAGGGTGTTTAATTCAAACCCAATTTCAAACCAATTTCATGAATATGGAGAACATGCAAACATACATGAATTCAAACCAATTCAAAGCTTCAATTTCATGCTCTAGTGAGCTCATTCTTTTCAAAACAAGATGAAAACATGGACTTAACATAACCATGAGCATGCTTGTGACAATTCTCCATGGAATCAACTCAAAATTGAACAATTCAAACATGCATGCATGAAATGAGTTATAATTCAACATGTGAAGCTATTTCATGCCTTAATCCACGAAATTTGACAAGAACCATGCAAGAACAAGTTCAATTCACAAACAAGAGGGTAATCACACTACCTTAGGTCTTGTAGTTCAAGCCTAGAAGTACAATTATGCAAGGATCCTATCAATTCCTTCAAGTCTCCAAGCAAAACCAAGCAAAAAGAGGCCAATCTCCTATGGCTCTCTCTCTCTCTCTCTCTCTCTATCTTGGTCGGCAAGAGCAAGGAATGAGCTGAGCAAAATGTATGATCTAAGTGTACAAAGGCTCTAACATGTTATAATAAAAGGCCCACTAACAATGGCAATAAGGTAAATAAGTCCAAGTTTGTGGTTTAACTCATTTTAATCTAATTTAATCATACCTAATCAGTTTTCAGGTAAATATACCATAAAATCACATTAATTCTAAGGATCACAAATCATCAATCAATTTTGGATTCAGCCGCCGATAAGGCCTTCAATTTGCAATTTAAACATAAAAACATGAACATATAATCAGACAGTCAAACAGATAGAATTACAATAACACAGGCATACTCAGTCAGTTTAGTTTCAATTTCAATCGGTCAGTTTAGTATTTTATTCAGTTCAATTATCAGTCATAATCAGTTCGGTTTAACGATAATCAGTAGTTTATCGGTAAGCAGTGACGAGGGTTATTACAGTCTCCCTTCCTTAAAAAGAGTTTAGTCCTCTAAACTCGAGTTACCTTTATTCTGGAAGAAAACAGGATTCAGTGGAAACAGTTTAGGATATCTTTTAGCCATGTCATCTTTCCTTTCCCAAGTGGCATACAGGCCACCATGGTTTTGCCAGTCAACTTTCACTAGCAGGATCTCTTTGTTTCTCAACTTTTTGATCCGTCTGTTCACGATCTGTATGGGCCGCTCCTCGTAAGTGTAGTCATCACTCAGTACTACACGAGTCGGCTCTATCATATGAAAAGGATCTCGGAGGTAGTCCCTCAACATAGAAATGTGGAAGACATTATGCATATGCTCCATTTCAGGAGGAAACGCAACTTGATACGCCACCGGATTGATTTTCTCAATAATCTCATACGGTCCGACATATCTCGGTGCTAACTTGCCTTTGACTCCAAAGCGAGTCTGGCTTTTCATCGGTGTCACTTTCACAAACACGTGATCACCCACTTCATATTCTCTATCTTGTCTTCTAACATCAGCATAGCTTTTTTGTCTACTCTGTGCAGTTTTTAGTCTCTGTTGTATCAGTTTCACTTTCTCAGTTGTTTCATAAACAATCTCGGGCCCAAGCAAAGGCCCATCTCTAACTTCTGCCCAGCAAATCGGAGATCTACACTTTCTGCCATACAATGCCTCGAAAGGCGCCATACCAATACTCGAATGATAGCTGTTGTTGTAGGCGAATTCAGTTAAGGGCAAATGGCTTTCCCAGTTTCCCTGAAAATCAAGGACACACATTCTCAATAAATCCTCCAGAGTCTGGATGGTCCTTTCTGATTGACCATCTGTTTGAGGATGATAGGCACTACTCAGTCTCAGTTCGGTACCCAATGTAGTCTGTAGGCTTTGCCAAAATCTCGATGTAAACTTCGAGTCTCTGTCAGAAACAATGGATACAGGCACTCCATGTAGTCTAACAATTTCATTAATATAAATCACGGCCAATTTATCCGCATTATAAATTGTTTTGACAGGTAAGAAGTGAGCAGATTTAGTCAGTCTATCAACAATAACCCAAATTGAGTCCATACCTTTACTGGAGCGAGGCAATCTCACAATAAAATCCATGGTGATATGTTCCCATTTCCACTCCGGTATAGGTAAGGGCTGTAATAAGCCTGCGGGTCGTTGATGTTCGGCTTTAACTTGTTGGCAATGAAGACATTTTGATACAAAATCAGCAATTTCTTTCTTCATTCCCGACCACCAGAAATTCACTTTTAGATCTTGGTATATTTTCGTGTTCCCCGGATGGATAGAAAATTTTGAATTGTGGCCCTCTTGCAGAACTCTTCTTTTCAGTTTAGTATCATTCGGTACACACAGTCTTTCTTGAAATTTCAGTACATCATTTTCAAATTTGAATCCCGGTCTCGGTTTAGATTCTCTTTCTTTGATGATCTTCTTCAAGAAGTCATACAGTTGTTGTTTCGCTTTAATCTCTTCAATCAGTACCGGGTAAGCAGAAATAGCAGCTAAGGTTCTACCTTGTTCTCGCAAAACAATTTCAATTTTAGATTTTTCAAGGTCACAAAGCAACTCTTTCTGTCCAGTAAGCAGACATGCTAAGTTTCCAATCGATTTCCAGCTCAATGCATCGGCAACGGTATTGGCTTTTCCCAGATGGTACAAAATCTGCAGGTCATAGTCTTTTATCAGTTCTAGCCATCTCCGTTGTCTCATGTTCAATTCTTTCTGTGTGAAGAAATATTTTAAACTCTTATGATCAGTATATATTTCACATGTTGCCCCATACAGATAGTGACGCCAGATTTTCAGTGCAAATACTACTGCAGCAAGTTCCAGATCATGGGTCGGGTAGTTCTTTTCATGCGGTCTCAGTTGTCGGGAAGCATAAGCAATAACTCTCTCATTCTGCATTAAAACACATCCCAAACCCTTATGAGAAACATCACTAAATACAGTATAATCATCCGTACCTGAAGGTAAGGTCAGAACAGGTGCAGTCACTAATCGAGTTTTCAACTCCTGGAAAGCAGATTCCCTTTGGTTAGTCTAGTCAAATGATATCCCCTTTCTGTGTCAGTTGAGTCAATGGTAAGGCAATTTTGGAGAAATCTTTGACGAATCTTCTGTAATACCCGGCTAATCCCAAAAAGCTTCAGATTTCTGTCACATTTGTTGGTCTAGGCCAGTTCACTACAGCTTCGATTTTCTGCGGATCAACGGAAACTCCATCTTTGCTAACAACGTGCCCCAAAAATATAACGTGATCAAGCCAAAATTCACATTTAGACAGTTTAGCATACAGTTTATGTTCTCTTAGGGTTTGTAGGGCAAGTCTCAGATGATGTTGATGTTCTTCTATACTTTTGGAGTAAATCAGTATGTCTTCAATAAATACAACAATAAAGTCATCAAGGTACAGTTTAAAGATTCTGTTCATGAGGTCCATAAATGCAGCTGGTGCATTGGTAACTCCGAAAGGTATAACTAAAAATTCGTAATGTCCATACCTCGTTCGAAAAGCAGTTTTGTCAATGTCTTCAGGTCTAACTTTCAACTGATGGTATCCGGATCTGAGATCGATCATAGAAAACACTTGTGCACCCTGTAGCTAATCAAACAAGTCATCAATACGCGGTAATGGGTATTTATTTTTCACAGTTACCTTGTTCAGTTCACGGTAGTCTATACACAATCTCAGTGAGCCGCCTTTCTTCTTTACAAACAAAACAGGTGCGCCCCACGGTGAAGTACTGGGCCTGATGAACTTTTTATCTAACAGTTCTTGCAGTTGCATTTTCAGTTCTTTCAGTTCAGATGGAGCCATTCGGCAAGGAGCTTTAGAAACTAGCTGTGTTCCGGGAATCACATCAACAATAAATTCAATCTCTCTGTCAATCAAATCCCCTGGCAAATTATCTGGAAAAACGTCTGGGAATTCTCTGACTATGGGAATACAGTTCACATTAGCATTATCATCAGTAGATACAGTCAATGCAGAACACAAATATCCTTTACACCCCTTTCTAATCAGTTTAACAGCTTTCACAGATGAAATCAAATACGGAGGAGGTACTACTCCAACCCCATTAAACACAAATTCAGGCAAATCAGGTGGACAGAAAACTACTTGTTTCGTTACACAGTCTATGGTGGCATGATATTTCGTTAACCAGTCCATCCCCAATATAACATCAAAATGGTCAATGTTCAGTGGCAGTAAATCAATAAACAGATGTGCATCTCCAACAATAATTTCACAAGCAGGATACGTATATGCACAGGTCATAGATCCCCCAACGGGTGAGGATACAGCTAACAGATAGTTTATAGGTTCTAAAGGTCTATTCAATTTTCGCGAAAAGGCATGCGATACATAGGAATGGGTAGACCTTGAATCAATCAGTACATATGCACTTTGAGTACAAATAGAGAGGATACCTGACACAATGGTCTTTGTATTTTGTACGTCTCCCGGTACTAGGGCGAACACTCGGCCCTGCCTCATAGGCTCTTTCCCGGTAGCTTTGGGGTTCGGTTTTGGTGCAACATTTGATGCTGCCACGCTTGGCGTAGCTTTACTACTGCCCTGTGGAGCAGAGGGGCAGTCTTTAACCATGTGGCCCACCTTGCCACACCTGTAACAGGCTCCAGATATTTTGTAACAAACTCCTTTATGGTTCCTACCACATTCAGAACAGGGTGGTATTGAACGGTTTCCTTGACTAGAAGTAGTCGTTGACCCTGTGTTTTGCTTTTTGTTCAACGGGTTGTTCTTGCCTTTCTTAAACTTGAAACCTTGCCTTTTACCATGCTATTCAGACGCTGGTGTTTCGGTTTTCAGTGCCTCGATGTTCGATTCAACCATCAAAGCTCGGTCAAGGACATTTACATAATTCGGTAATTTCAAAACATTAATTCTGTCCAATATTGCAACATTAAGGCCGCCTTCAAACTTTCTGGCCTTCTTGTAGTCAGTGTCCACCATATGTGGTGCATAACGGGCAAGTTCAGTAAATTTTGTTTCATATTCTGCCACCGACATGGTGCCTTGTTTCAGTTGTTCAAACTCAGTCACTTTCCTGTGTCTAACACACTGAGGGAAATATTTCTCAAAGAAGGCTCCTTTAAACTGAGCCCAAGTCATTACAGTATTGTCATTACGAACAAGCATCCACTACCTTCTAGCTTCCTCTTGAAGTGTAAAGGTAGCTAATAGTACTTTGTGTGCCTCGGAGCATGGGAATACTTCAAACAATTTTTTTGTCTCAAGAACCCATGCTTCAGCCTTCAACGGTTCAAGGCCTCCCTGAAAGGATGGCGGTTTCATTTTGCTGAACTTCTGGGTTAGAGCAATTATATCCCCATCATTTACATTCACATTTTGTTCCAGTTGTACCGGAGGAGGGGGTGGGGGCTGTTGATTCTGTTGTTGGTCTAATCTTTCAGTTATCAGTTCCATTATCCGTTCCAGTCTAGCTATTCTGGCCTCAGAGGATGAGGATTCGGTTTCATTTGCAGTTTTTGCATTATTCATTTCACTATAAGCAGTTGTAACAGTTATCAACATAAGCAATCATTTGTTTAAACCGGTTCACATTTTAGCATATATTCAGTCAGATATTCAGTCAGTCATATCACATACTTATCATGCTCATGAAATGCCCTAATCACTTTTCTAGGACATCCTATAGCTCATCTGGACACGTGTGTGCGGTATAACTCGTGGTAAGTATCGCTCTGATACCACTCTGTCACGACCCAAACCCGGCCCTATGAGTTTAGCACCGTAACCGGCCAGTAATCCGAGATTACCGAAGGCTTGCTTAACAGTAATACAGTAAAACAGAGTACAGGGCCTGGCGAAAGCCAATACAGTAAATAAACAGTGTCCAATGAATTGCGATAGTTTGTATGCAAAAAGACTTTTCATACATATATACGTAAACAATACAGAACAGTATGTACAATATTTACATTCATTCAGAATAGGGACTCAATCCCTTAACATAGTACAATACAGTGCTATCAGTCTATACAGTTCACAAAACAGATACAGAGACAGAAGGGGGAAATAAAAGACCCCTAAGCCATAGCATGGCAAGCTCGGAACCTCGCGGTGAGGCACATAGGTTGGCTTGACAAAACTGGAGTCTAACTCGACGCTTCAAGCCGCGGTCTGGTGCCTGTACACCTACATATATATATGAGCAGTGAGCTAAAGCCCAGTGAATAACATAATGCGTAAAGGGGTTAAGAATGAATGTCCTTACAGTAATGAAAACAGTTAATTAAATAAGTATTTCAATCGTTCAGTCAGTACAGTCATATGTTGTACATCCATTAGCATAACAGTATAGTAAACAGTAGGTCTTAAAAGACTGAACAGTAGTGATGGCAATCAGTCAGTAGACAGTAGTGGTTCCAATAAGGGAACCGACAGAGATCTCTGTAACAGTAACAGTCAATAACAGTAGGTGCTAAGGATGCCACAATACAGTTTAGAATATAGGACATACATTCAATCAGTTAACAGTAATTAGTTCAGAAAGCAGTACAGTTCAATTGTTCAGAAGATAATCATTTTGAACATATCTTTACACAGTTGTTACTCGCAGAGTTCTGGGCTACGGTAAGCTAGAGCGTCTCCTTAGAAAGCCAATCCTACACAGTTAACAGATTGAACACACACTAAGCTACACAGTTAGGAAAGATAATAACTTAACCCCTAATATGCCTCGGTGTGTTCTACATCTATATCCTTAACAAGATGTCTTAAACTAGGCCTAAGAATGCCTAGGATAGGATGGGGATGCGAGGATGTAATCAGAAAACAGTTTCAGAATTTTCAGAAAAATAGAGTCCCGCTCGAGCTCAGGTTTCCCCGCTCGAGCGGACATGCAACAAAGGTACACGCTCAGGCGACAAATCCCCCGCTCGAGCGTACTGCAAAAGTACTGGATGGGTGAAATCTCTGCTCGACGGGCGCTCGACGCCCGCTCGAGCTTGAGACCCCTGACTTTGCTCGAGCACCCAATCCTCCGCTCGAGCGGACTGTAAAACAGTGTAGAGATACTGGATGCTCGGATTCCACGCTCGAGCGTCACTTTCCCCGCTCGAGCGGGAGTGCAAGATTTGGAAATTCCAGATTGCACCTCCAAGCTCAAACTCAAGTTTAAATGCATCAAAATCGATCCTCTTGGGCCCATTTTTTGGAAAACTCTTATAAACTCATAGTTAAACATGATTCAAAACTCAATTTGGGAAATCAAGGCCCAAGGGTGTTTAATTCAAACCCAATTTCAAACCAATTTCATGAATATGGAGAACATGCAAACATACATGAATTCAAACCAATTCAAAGCTTCAATTTCATGCTCTAGTGAGCTCATTCTTTTCAAAACAAGATAAAAACATGGACTTAACATAACCATGAGCATGCATGTGACAATTCTCCATGGAATCAACTCAAAATTGAACAATTCAAACATGCATGCATGAAATGAGTTCTAATTCAACATGTGAAGCTATTTCATGCCTTAATCCACTAAATTTGACAAGAACCATGCAAGAACAAGTTCAATTCACAAACAAGAGGGTAATCACACTACCTTAGGTCTTGTAGTTTAAGCCTAGAAGTACAATTATGCAAGGTTCCTATCAATTCCTTCAAGTCTCCAAGCAAAACCAAGCAAAAAGAGGCCAATCTCCTATGGCTCTCTCTCTCTCTCTATCTTGGTCGGCAAGAGCAAGGAATGAGTTGAGCAAAATGTATGATCTAAGTGTACAAAGGCTCTAACATGTTATAATAAAAGGCCCACTAACAATGACAATAAGGTAAATAAGTCCAAGTTTGCGGTTTAACTCATTTTAATCTAATTTAATCATACCTAATCAGTTTTCAGGTAAATATACCATAAAATCACATTAATTCTAAGGATCACAAATCATCAATCAATTTCGGATTCGGCCGCCGATAAGGCCTTCAATTTGCAATTTAAACATAAAAACATAAACAGATAATCAGACAGTCAAACAGATTAAATTACAATAAAACAGGCATACTCAGTCAGTTCAGTTTCAATTTCAGTCAGTCAGTTCAGTATTTTATTCAGTTCAATCATCAGTCATAATCAGTTCGGTTTAACGGTAATCAGTAGTTTATCGGTAAGTAGTGACGAGGGTTATTACACAGTCGAGCTGCCTTATTTTCGAGCTACGTAACAGTGCTGTAAAATTTTTTTTTCAATTTGTTTGGTTGTGTATTTTGAAAATAGTTTTGAAGTTTGGGATGATTTGATATTTTGTTATAATTGAGTAGATGTGCGTGAGAGAAAAACTGATTGAGAAGGAGAGAAGAGAGAGAAAAAACGATTGATTGATGTGTAATAGAGAGAGAAGTAATTTTAGAATTTTTTTTAGAAAATTTGTAACTAAACATGTTTTTGAAAATTTTCTTCAAAAAACATGTTTTAAAACACAAACCAAACACGCCCTTAATTTCTTATAAGGAGAGGATTCCTTACAGTTTAGATTTTGGACTAAAGGACGTTGTTTCAGCCCATGGGGCTTACCAAGGGCTCGTTTCGATGATCCTCAGAGTTAATTTTTCCGGGTATTTTGTGTATTTCATCCACAAAAAAAATTAGATTAATCCGATAACTATAATTTGTTCAATTTATTGCCTTTGTTACTAAAAAAATCTATGATTTATTTAAAAAAACACAATTATTGTCTTCTTCTCTTCCTTTTTTTGGGGGGGGTGAAAAACACAGTAAATTGAACAATTTACAGTTATCAAATTGATCTATTTTTTTGTGTGGATGAAATACACAAAATGTTTAACAAAGTGAACAATTTAAATTTTTGAAACGAGACCTGTAATAAACTACATAGACCTAAATAATACCCTCTCGTCCAAAATTTGGACCAAAGGGGTCCTCCTTGTAATGATGTGAAAAATCACTATAACAATAATAAAGAATTATATAACAATCCTGTTAGGTAGCTCGAAATAGTCAAGGCTTGAGTGGCTTGAGGTGCCACATTTTGGCACCTTTCCCCCCCCTTTCCCCCCCTTTCCCCTGTCTTCTTCCTCTTCTTCATTCCCTCTCTCTTTTTCCTTCCTCTTCTTGCTCAATTCTTTTTGAATCTAAATTCATAATCAAAATCATTTTTTTTTCTTTTTCCTTCCCACTCTCTTCTAATGTCTGATTGCGTGCTGAGAAAATTGTTAGGGGGGAAGTTTTGAATTTTTTTCATTTATTTACCTATAATGTTTACCAAACAGAATGTGAAATTGGTTAGCTTTTAAATGTTTGATCATACGTGTTGTTTGGTGTAAAATTCCCATCTCTGTCTACTCTCTCTTTCTGTTTGTTGTTTTTTGGTTTGTCTTATAAAACCAGCCGGCCGACCATAAAACCATTCGGCTGGCCAAACAACACACCTAGTTGTCTAGAAAGAAGAGAATGGAGATGGGTCGTCTTCCATCTCAAACTCAGAATCAAAACCAAAAACTCCCAAATTCATCAATGGATTCTCTCTCCTCTCTCTCCCAAACCTCCTATGCTTCAGAAAGATAAGGCCTTGGAATTGAAGATTCATCATAAGCACTACTACTACTAGTCTCTTTCACTTGTTCACCATCATCTTTCTTGGCCAATCTTTGTAACCCATGAATAATCTCAACCAAACTTGAGTTCACATCTTCTTTTGAGAACACAAAACCTAGATCCATAAACCCTTTTAGCTCCTTAAACTCAAGGCTTGACAAGCTTTTGTCATACCCTTGTTTGTTTTTCTTCTCATGCTTTTAATTTTCTTGGGTTGCTTTTGCTTTATTGTTGGCTCATCTTCTTTTATAGCTTCAAATCCTGAGAGGATGGTCTGGAGATTAGGTGTGGAGGAGAGAACAGAGTCTGGAGAGAGAGAATCGGAACTGATGCTTCCAGTAGTACTCATCAATTGGTCACTTTAACAGAGATGAGAGGGATGAGGGAGATCTGGCATGAGACGGATCTAGGGACTGAGAGGGATGAGGGAACAGAGGTGATTGAGAGTAATTTTTGTGTTTGAATGCTTTTTTGTTTCCAAGAATAGAGATAGAGAGAATAGGAGAGGAAAGGAAACAGATAGAGAGGAGAGAGAAAATTTTTGAGCCACTCAAGTTTCAGCTTATTCAAGTTACGAAGCATTTTTGATTATATAAGTTGTTACTCATTCACTAAAAGCAATTTAATTTTGACTGTAAAGAAAAATGTAGGTTTGTTTTAGGAAGTTGGTTAAAAGTTGATTTTAAAATTTTTTTTTTGCTTTTTTAGAAAAACGTGTAAAAAAATAGAGAGAAAATATGATTTAAAAAGTCAAAAAATTATTTTTAACCATGTTCCTAAAAGAAGCCATAATTGTGAAGATAGACAAGAGGGACTTGCTTGGGGTAACCTATATTAGACTTAAAGGGGTTGTTTGGGTTCACTAAATGTAGACTTAAAGGGTTGTTTGGAGCAATCTATATTAACACATTTTTTATAAAAAAATTAAAAAATATATTTATTTAGATCGTTTTAAACGATCCCTAAGTTGCTAACCTCACAAGAAAAAAAGAAAAGAAAAAGGTAACAATAATTACACAATGACTGGTCAACTATAAATGTATATCAATTCAATCTTCTTATTTTTGAATATGTACATTTAGAGCTCTTCATTATAAAAATATATCGCTTTTATCATTTTTAGACCAATTTTAAAAGGAATATATTTGTACATTTTTCCTAATTGAGGGATAAGATGATATTCGTTAATAGTTGAGTTAATTTTGATGAAATTAATCCCTCCCTGCAAAAAAAAAAAAAAAAAAAAAAAAAAAAAACCCTAATAGATGAATTAATCAATTTGTGGAACTGATGAACCAAATAGTTTGCTAAGGATTGTTGTAACTATTTTTTTTTTTGTTATTTTATTTTTAATTGGAAAAGAAAGCAAAATTTTATTAATGCTAATAAAAACATTACAAAAAGGGAGAATGGAAGGCCAACTGCCAATAGAGAAAGAAAAAAACCCAAAACATTCCCAATGTCTCTAAAACAGAATTCTTAATGTGTTAATTTAACAACTAATTACTAATTTTCATTGATTAAAAAAAATAACAACAACTAACTTTAGAATCAAAACACAAAACAAATTTCTAATTGCCTTTTAAACTTTGCTGGACTCATATAGTCGGTTGTTTTTATATGTAACTGAATTAGGTTATAGAGCTCGAAATATTTTTTTATGTGTAGGATTTTAATAGAATAATATTATATGTATCAATTAGTGTTCTAACTAATATACTAATAGATGATGTGACATTATTTTAGAGATTTTGAATATTTATAATTTGTATAATAAATAGAGTCAGTAATAATATCATAATACTAGTTGGTACATTAATTAATATATTAATTGGTGCATATAGCACTACCGTACTTAAAATAGTAAAAAAAAAAAAATCAATTAAAACAGTCAACTTTCCAAACAAGGCTTGATGTTGTCTGGTGCAACAATGCTGAGAATTATCAGTGGTGCTACATGCACTAATTAGAGTACACACTAGTGTACCAACTAATGTTATGATATTATTATTGACAACATTTATTATACAAATTATAAATATCCAAAACTATACAAATGATGCCACATCATCTGTTAGTACACTAGTGTGTACATTAATTAGTACATATAGTATTATTTGGGAATTATTGGACTATATTACCAAACAGATCAATATTTATTAATGAAAAATTAATGCTTGTAATTAATGATGTGTTTTATATTTTAAAAAAATAATGAATTAATATTTTGAGTTTGGAAAAACTACACTTTTAATAAGAAATAACATATATTTTACTTAATCTCATTTACAAGTGTGTGCTTTAATTAGGGGTGTTCGCGGTTTGAATGTGGTTGGAAAACCTCTAATTCGTCATCCATCTGCTAAATTGGCGGATTGAAAAAAATCAATCCGCATCCATTCGCCAGATTGACGGATGTAGATTAAGCGGATTGGTGGAGTGGCAGATAGATGCGAATCGGTTTGGCAATTTAAATTTTTATAAATTTTGAACATAATACAACTTATCAACATTTTTCCCACATTCCCCTCCATTGATTTACACAAATAAATAAACTCAAATAGACCGTAAGCTCTGATACTAGTTGTTAGGAAAAATCTATGATTCCCCACAAGTAAATCAATCAATGAGAACAAAAACTAATGCGAAAAAATTAAATCAAAAGCAACACAAGAATTTTTACGTGGTTCCCTCAATGTGAGGTACGTTCACGAGATCGAAATCCGATTCCACTATCAACCAAATAAGTTCCAAACGATTACAAACGAGACACTAATGGTCTCACAAAACCACCCTTAGGTGAATTCCAAATAATCACAAATAAACAAGAGGAAAGACCTCACCAAATAGATGAACCAAAATCTTCAGAACTAAAGTTAAAGAAGATCCAAAATAATAACCTAAATCAACACCGAAAACGAACCAAACAAACTAACCAAATATTCACCAACTTATTCCATGCAAAATAGTGCACCAACTTGAAAAGAATCAAAGCCCCCAATATCAATGTTTGGCTGTGTTTCTTAACTTCGGGAAAAACAAATCAATTAAGGCAGCCACTGCGCCTCTTGCACCCAGCAAAAACGAAGACAATATATATATATATATATATTGTTGATGAATGAGCTTTTCAATCAAAATTCTAGTTGTATCCAAATTCAATTGGGTCTCTATAAATATAATATATAAAAATATATTATACCTAAACCAAGTCAAATTAAAATTCTTTAACAAACCAATTGTGTCTCACACTTCAATAAAGAGGTATACCCAACATATGAGACATTTAGTAGAATTTTTAACATTTTTAAATTGAGAGTAATCACACATCCAGCATAAAGAGAAGTCTTTTCAATTTATTTATTTATTTTAATCCCAACAAATTTATAGTAATCACACATCCAACATATAGACAAGTCTTTCCAATTTCGCTTATTTTTTTAAGTTTTAATTTTATTTTTTATTTATAAATCTTTCTTCTTTTTCTTCTTTTTTGTGATTCCAACCGAAGTTCATTTATGAAGACGAGAATTAAAGATGGGTGCATCATGAGAGCCTCCCTTTGGATGATGGTGACCTATCACATCCTTCTTTCCCTTTGTGAATTAAGTTACAAGCAGGTATATCAACATACAAGATATAATTTAGGATTAACTATAGAAATGGTTCTCAAGATATGCATTATGTTATACTTTAATCCACAATCTTGTAATTATTTCACACTGATTTCTAAAGTATATGATTTGTTACATTTTAATCCCAGACATTAATATCGTTCAAAATCAGTAATGGAATAAGGATATGTTTTAAATTTTAACTAAAAATGTAACAAAATTAAAATATTGGGGACAAAAATATAAGATAAGTGAGTAGTAAAATGAAACAAAATGCATATTTTAGAAACCAAAATGCTACCAAATGCATACTTTAAGACCATGTGTATATTTAACAATTTTGATTTTGTTGAGACTTCATGTAAAATTCGAAAAATAATCCCCCTTTGGTTATTGATTTTGAATGGTGCTAACACTAAGAATTAAAGTGTAGCAAATCGCATATTTTGAGGACCAAAATGAAACAATTACAAAATTACAGACTAAAATATAATAAATACTTTGAGGGATCATTTGTATAATTAACTTTATAATTACAATACTAACCACACGTATTAGAAATTGCAAGAAGGTTAGATGAAAATGGTTCAAAGAGTCCTTTTGCTTCGGCATATTAATTCAAATTAGATGGAAATGGTATAAAAAAAACCATGCTTGTTACAAAAATTATAATATTCTTTTACGGAGGAAAATATTTTAACATATGCTTTATTATTAACAAAAATGGTATTAAAAAAAAAACCATGCTTGTCACAACAATTATAAAATTCTTTTACGGAGGAAAATATTTTAACATATGCTTCATTGTTAACAATAGTCCTTACTTTCAGAGAAAGTACAAAAAAGTCATGATTAATAAATAGCTTTATTACTGTACGGGGAGCAAATATTCCGGCAAGCCCGTACTCCTTTCTTCCGAGCTCCGTTTATGTCCGATCACCTGCGAGCAAATAACGGTGAGCTACCTGGCGGTGTGTGGCCGGAAAAACCCTCCGACGATCAAGTTAGCACACACCTTAGGATAGAGAGAGAGAGAGAGGGAGGAGTGTTTGAATGTAAGAATTTCCTTACAAAATGTTCGTCTGTCCGCGTATGGGGGGCGCAGACATGCTTATATACCCTCTGCGCCCCATATCCACTCCCAGTCATTTCCTGACACGTGGCTTTGCTATCCCATCTGTCAGCGTAAATCTTGCTGAACATCACCTAATCTCAACTGCCTGCCTTCTCAGCTGGAACTCGGCAGCCAAGCTGCACTAACCTCGGCCGTGCTGTGCTTCATACCCAAGCACTTCACTGGCTAAGCCCAAGGAGGACCGGGCTAGGCGGCATCTCGGCAAAGCTTTGAGCCCGCGGCGCATCTCCTGTGGTCGGCCTTCCTGCCTGATCAAACGATTACCTCGGCTGACCACGCCTTTCCGGGCGCTGGTCACTCAGCTTGACTGGCTCCACGATCGCCTGATCAAGCAGCTCGGTCCAACCGAGTACTGTCTTGCCGAGCAGCTTCTTTCCAAACTGGGCCACACATCCTCGGCCCAAACTTTGCCCGACCCAAATCTGTCCGGCAAAACCCTGTCCGGCCTAGATCTGTCCAACCCAGTACCAGATCATTAATCTCCCTCTCAATTACCTTGAAGCAGCCACCTCCTCCACTATCACCTAGTTTATGAATAATTGGATATTGGCATGGAATTTTTTATTTTTAAAATTTCTGTCATGTTGTTACCTTGCCTTTGGCATGACAGAAGTTTAAAGATTTTCTGTTTTTTCCTTTATAAACATTCACAATCCTTGGATCATGTTAAAATTTTGAGATATAAAAATTTTAAAATATAATTCAACAATTATGAGTGTATTAAAGTAAGGAGTAGTTGAATCTAGGATAGAGAATTCTATTCTACAACAGGATGATGCGCCTTTTTAAAATAAAAATTAATTAATCTATCACATCTTATGGAGGAGAAGGGTAAATCAACAAAGCAACAGAGATTTTGAGAACAGAAAATTCAGTATCTATGATATTTAGCTTTAAAAAAGGATGAGCCTTGGACCAAAGTAGTTGGCATTAGCAATGCAAATACTGCTAACATTTTTTTCATTTGTAATTTAGAGTTTTTTTATTATCTTCCAGGGCATGACTTTCCAACCAAAGCTGCAAATTAAAGATTTAAAAAAGAACCTGCTTAATACATATTGAATTCACAGTGGACACAGCAACTACTACTTGCACAATAAGAAAATCAAATTTTTAATTTTTTTTTTTTTGATTGGCAAAATAAAATTATTAATGTGCAAAAAGAGTAGAGGGGTACACAGAAGACATCAATAAAAAGTGAGGCAAAAAGGAATCATTGCACCAAGAACATATCTCAACTAGTTGGCACATTAGCCAATGCCAATCGCTTGCTATGCCAAACAACCCAAAGAAAAAGAAAGAAAAAGCTCATTGAAAGGAGACGAGAATGTGAAAAACCAGTAAAGAGCAACATAAAGCACCGGGGGACCAAATTAAGCTGGGGATATGATCCTCTTCTTAGACTTGGTTCTCCTCACTTCTTTGATATGAAATAAAATGTCGTGAATAGAGAAGTTTCAATAATTAGGATTGAACTTGATCCAAAAGGCTGCTTGGAGCTTAATGTAGTCAATCATCGCGATCTAGCATGGTTGTTTGCTATCGAAGATCACACTGTTTCTACCAAGCCAAAGGAACTAACAATTGCATGGAAAGAGAGCCCCCCAAATGATGTTTTTGAGATTTTTCTAGTTTGAATTAAACCAGCAAAAGGAAAGTGAATGAATAGAGTTTGGACAAAGCCAATCAATTTCTCACCAATGAAGGATTGTAAACAAAACCAACCAAGATTTCTGACAGAGGAGAAGGATACGATCCCCAGATCTAAATTAAAACCAAAAAATACACGAGCTGATAGAGTTTGCTGGGAGGATTTGCCTTCGGATCAGAAGACTTTTAACTTTTGGGGGAGCCACATTCCTCCAAAGATGCTTACAACAATCTGGATCACCACCCAATAGTGAAAGTGAAGAAAAAGATTTAACCGAGAAAATGCCCTGTTTGTCAATTTTTCAATGTAAAAAATCTGATCTGCTAGAATGGGGACTGAAGTTCTTTACCAATTTTAAAAGTCCTCCAAGATTTTCAGATTCCCGGGCACTCTTTCATCCTAAATAAAAGATTCCAGCAGGGTCTGTCAGAAGAAAGAGAGAATTTTGCTGAAAGGGAAAGAGAAAAAAAGTTGAAGAAAGGATACACGCAAGGGGATGTTGCTCATCCAAGGGTCACTCCCTGATCCCAAGACTAGGTTGTTGAGAAGAACATGGCTAAATTCATGACAAAAGGCCAATCCTCAAAATATCCTTCCATAAACAAGAAAAATTAGACCTAAGTTGGTCGGAGGGTAGCCAACTATTAGGCCTTAAACCATATTCACTTAGCAAGTTGTGGCCTTGTGGGTTTGGTACAAAGAAAATCAAATCACATAATGAATGACCCTAACAAAACCTTAAGATCACTGGGATGATTCTATTTATGACAACAACATTCATCAGTAGTTCTATTACCATGTTTAAAACACAACCAAACATATACTACAGATTTTAAAGAAAAAGCATCGAGCAATAGATAGAAAATATTGATAGACCATAACCTCCTAGCTACAAGAAGCTGCCTAATTAACCTTCCTTTCAAGCATATGCTTCTTCTGCAAATAACAAAGTTTGTAAGTTTTATTTCTTCAACTGTCACATTTACTGAAGTTCAATATCAAATGCTGTCATGTAATGGGTTTCTGATATTGAGTAAAACATTGCATCATTTTCTTTGCCTAACAAGCTCTCCATCTCTTCATCATTTTCCCGAGCTTCAAAGGTCTCATGTAATTTCATAAGCCCATTGAGTTGTTCAGCCACTTCCTTCATTGTAGGTCGTTCTATACCGCTGCTGTTGAGACATCTCACAGCAAGCTCAGCCACTGCTTCAATTTGCTCACTTTCCCTCCTGTCAACATCCTCACAGTTCATCAAAACCTGAGAAATTTTTTTTTGTTCCACCGAGGAAATGAAATATTGAATGAAGTTCACATTTTCCTCAGGATTTCTTCGCTTAAGAATTGGCTTCTGTCCTGTCAATAGTTCCATAAGGACAACCCCAAAGCTGTAAAGGTCACTCTTTACTGTTAATAAACCTGTAATCAAGTACTCCGGGTCCAAGTACCCATGTGTTCCATGTATTTTGGTGTCTACAACACTTTGACCAAATGGAATCAGGACAGAAGCTCCGAAATCAGAAACTTTTGCAGTGAATTTCTCATCCAAAAGTATGTTCATGGACTTAACATCTCTGTGGATAATTGGTGGGTTAGCAAGCGAGTGCAGATAGTCGAGTGCTAGTGATATCTCTGCAGCAATCCTCAGACGATTTGCCCATGATTTTAGCATCGCCGAACGCTTGACATGGAGGTGATCGAATAGTGATCCATTGGAGATGAACTCATAAATTAGTGATGGGAACTTTGTCTCCAGACACAACCCTAAAAGCTTCACCACATTCTTGTGATTGACCTGAGAGACTATGCTGATTTCATGTTGAAATGCTTGCTTTATTACTTCTCTTTGGAAGTGTTTGATTTTAGTCTTGTCTGCTACATTAGGCTTCTTAACAGCTACTAGTGACCCATCTTCTAAAACTCCTTTGTACACTGCACCAGAACCTCCTCGGCCGAGAAGTCGACTATTATCATAGTTCTCAGTTGCCTTCACAAGCTCTTTTTCACTGAAGATTCTAATTTTTTGATTCTTTAACAATGAACCTCCATTTTGCTGGAAATTTCTATGTTTCTTTCTTCTCTTGCACTCTATCCATGCTACAATTATCATAAAGGCCAGAAATATGAGCATCCCACAAACTGCATTACAATGATTAACAAGTTTAGTTCCATATTTATTAAATGAAGTAAATAAAATACAGAGGATTTGCATGCCAACATAATTTTTTATGCAAAAATCTCATCAAGAGTGGTGGTGATACTTTTAATATGAAAAATGATACACACATGAAGTGGCAATGATATTTCCAAAATTATGAGCCACCAAAAAAATGAAGAAGAGAATTAGATTCAGAATTAAGGGGAAAAAAAAAAGGAAGGCAAATTGCACTGATAGTTCCTATCCTTTGACTCTTATTATGGCATTTTGATTCATGTAATTTCAATTGGCTTGATTTTGATTCTAAATTATAATTTTGTTTCAATTTCGTCTACTTAATTACAAGTTTTAGTATGTTTGACAGAAAATGCACATATAAGTAGTATACGTCATGTTTTTATAGGTAAAATTATAAACTTATTCAACTTAGTGAGTTAACCTCAATTAGTGACCATTTTCTATTAAAAATTCTAATTGATGTTATCAATTGAATCAAATTGACAAAAAAAAAATCTAAAATTAAGAGTTCAAATCTAGTTAATTGAAACGATAATGACCAAAATGATAGAAGGAACTAATGTAATTTGTCCAAAAAATAAATAAAAAAATAAGAAAATAAAAAGAAAAAATATTAGTGTTTGGAAGCTACCTGCAATTAGAGTAGTAACACGAAATCCTTGGCAAGCAACTTTGCCATCACCAGACATGCCGAGTGGGCAGTGGCAAGTGTAATTTCCTTGGGTATTCTTGCACGTCCCTTCGCAATGATATATTGTTTGATCCAAGCATTCATCTATGTCTGCAACATCAAGTATACCAATTCAAGTTTCAAAATTATGAAAGCAAATCCAACTCATCCCAATTAGGTTGGCGCAACAAGAATCGCAAAAACATGTCCAAGCACCTCCACAAAAAAAATAAACAAACAAGAGCAGAGTTAGTTAGATAGCAACAAACACTAGAATAAAATAAAATAAAAACAACAAAGCTGAACCATACATACTGCAGGCAGCAAGAGACACTCCAACTGCCAAAACTAAGGCCTCGTTTGGGAACATGCTAATTTAGTAACTTTTTGACTATTTGGCTAAAAAGGTAGATAAAAAAAACTTGTATGTTTGGGATGACTTTTTGGCTAATTACGAAAAGATGTGCAAAAAGTAAAGAGAAAAGAGAATCTTTGGCTTTTTGGTATGAGTTGTTGGCTTTTTGGCTAATTTAGTAACTTTTTGACTAATTGACTAAAAAAGTAAGTCCCCAAACGGGGTCTAACTACGAACATACACTTCCACCAGCCATAAATGCACTCCACTCACCTAAAGACCCCAAGCAACCAACCACATCTCTTGAAAATTATGCATCAGCAAACACAAGCCCTCATAGACAAATTTTGATGTTATGAAACTGCAAAAAGAAAATCATTTGCAGAAAATTCTTTGAACTTCGATTTTTCCTTAACCCAAAAAGCAATTCCCATCAAAATAAAATCTGGTAGACATTCCCATTGACACTGAATCTTATTAAATGCCAACTCACTTCTTACATTCCATATGGTTCAAAAAATAGTGAAATAAATCGTATCCCAAATGAAACTTTCCTTCTTTCTAATGTGGACTCCTTGCCACCAAGTCAACAGACCACTGATAGAACTTGGAGGTACCCATACCACACCCCACCACTCAATTCATGTTGCCCATATTTATATAGCCATTCCCAAATCCAGATACATAAGGAGGATTGTGTTACGATTGTCAGTATGTAAAAATCTTTGTCAAATGCCTTGGGAATATCAATCCTAATTAGGGCTGTAAAATCCACCCACCGGCCCATGGCCCACTTAAAGCTTGCCTAAGGACCATTGTGGCCCCACCTGATCAGATCCGGCTCGGTCCGAGCCTGAGCCCAACCTGAGCCTGAGCCCAACCTGGGCCTGGGCTGCCTGTTTTGAGGCCCGAACTGTGAGCCTAATCCGTTTGGCTTAACTCAAGCCCGGCCCACTAGCTTGCCCAAGGTCCACTCTAATTTCTGAACTATTTTGGTGGGAAAAGAACAGAAAATTTTGGTGGAAAAAAAATAAAAAATGGTTAGGCCCAACTCAAGCCCAAACTCAAGCCTAAGCCCAGTGGCCTGCCTAAGGCTTGGCCCACTAACCTAGCTCAAGTACCGTTGGGTCTAGACTTGGACCTAGGCCGCGATTTTGCGCTATTAGGCCAGCCTAGCTCGACTTGATTTTTGGTAGCAGCCCACTAGGTCTGAGCAAGGCCAAGCCAAACCATTTTTACAACCCTAATTCTAATATGGTGGTGAAAAATAATTCATGTAGGTAATCCACTTGATTAGGACATACTCAAATTTGTTTGATTTGGTATAACAATATTTTTTGCTTACATTTTAACTCACTAAAGTACATAATAATATTTTTTGCTTACATTTCTTATGACTAAGTACAAAAATTAGATCCCATTTGTATTTATTAAGAGTAAATTATACATCGTTATATTCATCACAACTTTTTCTTACATTCTAGATGTTGTATTAGCTACTGGACTTTAATAAATGACATGGATCCCCAAATGTCTATGATCTGAATTAGAAGGGTAATGTTTGGGCTTGTGGAACCTATTATAGGGTACTATTTCAATAATCTGGATCTTTATTTTGTAAAATTTTTCATGCATATCATTCAAAAAAAAAAAAAATTAAGTCAATTTAATATTTGCAGTATATTTAATTTATTTCATTTGTTATTAAAATTGATAAATTAGATGATAAGATAAAATGATAAAAATAAATGATGGTTAACATTACTCTGTTAGAAACATCATAATTTTTTGAATAATATTATATGTACTAATTAATATACTAACTAATATACCAATTGATGATGTGATATAATTTAAGAAGTTTTTAGAATTTGTAATGAAATTAATGGATGAAGTTAATAATAATATTATAACTAGTATTGATCCATTAATTAGTATACTAATTGATTTATGTAATACCGCCATAATTTTTTACATAAATATTTGTACAAAACTTCAATTTGTAATCATTATCTAAAGGGGATATGAGTACAAGACCTTTGCATCCTTGTGATTCAGAAAGGTAGGGGTTGCCTTGGTATCCAGGCTTGCACACACAACGATATCCAGGGCCATTGTTGGAGTTGACGCAGTTAGTGTTAGGTCCACATGGGTAGATCGAGGACGAGGCGTAGGACAGATCCATCGATTCGCATGTTTCTTCTCCTACAGCCCAATCGAGTACTGTCGGTGGCTTTCTGTCGACATTCGTGAGCCTTATGAGATCTATGGTTGAGAAGTCGAACCAATCTTTCCTGGCCAAGAAAATATAGTTGCATGGACTAAATTTGCTGGAATATGAATAATTATACACTGATTGGATACTCATGTCTAAGGTCTTGACGCCATTAGGGATTTGGGTTTGACAGCATCCGATCCCTGAACAAGGACCCTCACGGGTCAGGTTCACTGGATGGTAGCACACGGAGGTACACCCGTATCCAAACCGTGTGCCATCGGAGTCCGCCATGTATGCCACAGTATCACAACCAATCGCAATGAATCTGTTTTCAGTGGCAGAGAAGGTGAATGGTGTTCCGGTCAAGTTCACTTGGTATAACCAATAGTCTAGCCCAATCCAATCCATGTCGTAACAGTAATACGGCACGTATGTGGAGACTGTAACCGTGCCTTCCTCCACCGATATATTCAGTACCTGCAAGTCACCGAGTAGGAGCTTGGAAGAAGAATTCGATGACTTTGAATGATTGCATTTTAGCAGGAAGCTTTTGTTCATGGAACACCGGGGGTTTCCTATGCCGAAAGGGTAAGGGATGGTGATATTGCCGCATTTTTTAGGGCAGTTGGGCTTCTCCGTTGAAGTTGCCGAGGCTACTATCCATAGCCATGGCATTGGCAGCAACAACAACCAGCACACTATGTTCATTTTTAATGTTTCCCACCAACTTTCTTCTCTCAAAACTCAAATTTTACTTGTTTTTCAGCAAGCTTTTGCCTTTTTTGATGAGTACATGTAGAATAAGGACAATTTTTGGAAAAAAAATTCAATACATCACCATCCAAAAGTTTATTTCTGATATGGCGTCTTTCAAGCATTTACGACCACAAAAATAAAAAAATAAAAAATTTAAATTTAAATTTAAATTTAAAAAAATAAATAAAATAAAATAAAATAAAATTTGATTAAAAAATTATATAACCATTTTTTTAAAAAGAATTTATTAGAAAATCCTCTTTCAGGTACTTGTGTCTCATTTAGTCTATAAGATATTGTATTCTAATAAATCCTATTATTTTGGACATTTGATTCATCAAATTCTAATTATCATATTTGAGGTATTTTATGGACAATTTTACTATTACAAATATTTTTTGAACTCTTAACAATTTGGTGATGTGAATATTTACATTAAATAAATTTGATAATGTGAATATTTACATTATGAAACGTTTACACTATCAATGTGAACATTAATACGTGTTTTACCCTATTATTAAAAGGATTTTGGTAATTATGTCAATCATAGAATTTATTGGAACATAAGAAAATCATTTAGATTAGGTGAAACATAAGTAGGTGAAAAGAGAGATTTATGAATAAATGTCTCATTTTTTTTTTTTTATCAGTGTTTATAAAATGGGTTACTACTATATATAACTATTAAAATTTAATTAAATATATAACAAAGTTTACAATAAAAACAATGATCAAAATAATTAGATCTTAAGTAATAAATAAAAAGTGAACAAACTGTAATAAAATATCACTTGACTATCACCACTCTCACATTTTTAAATGCAAAATTGATAATCAAATTTGCATAATCTAAGTTATCAACTAAATCAATTTTAATGGATAAAATTATTAATTTATTTAATATTTCTTGTGACATAATTTACCAAAAATAATATTTAATCAGTTGAAAATTTGGAAAGTTTCTTTTTCTAAAAACAACGGTAATTGATATAATTAGTTGCATTCTATACATAATTCATATATTTGAGAAATAACCTTTTATTAGTTTTAAATAATTTACCGTATCAATAAATTTTGTTTTAATTGTTTTTGGATAAAAACAATTATTCTTAGTTTTAAATAATTCATTGCATCATCTATCTATTAGTTTTTAATTTTCACTGAATTTATTTTATTTTTTTGTGAGTTATTATAATAGCTAAAAAAATTCATTAAAAATCATTTTACAGGTCCAAAGTGGCATGCTGGTAGAATGTACCTAGATGACATGAGTTCAAATAGAGTGAGAGTGGGGTAGTGATGGTTCCATAAATTTTGATCATCTTATTTAAAAGGATTTGTGGGGACATACTCCACCCCCCCGAGAGATGTGTCTCACACTTCAATAAAGAGGTATACTCCAACATATTGAGACATTTAGTTAGAATTTTAAACATTTTAAATGAGAGTAATCCAATCACATAAGAGTTTTTGTCAACTTATTTATTTATTTTTAATCCCAACAAATTATAGTAAGTCACAACATCCAACATTAGGACAAGTTTCCAATTCGCTTCATTTTTTTAAAGGTTTAATTTTATTTTTTTATTATATAAATCTTTCTTTCTTTTCTTTCGTTTTGTTGATTCAACCGAAGTTCTTTATGAGGACGAGAATTAAAGATGGGTGCATCCATGAGAGCCTCCTTTGGAACGATGTGACCTATCACACTCCTCTTTCCCTTGGGAAATTAAGTACAAGCAGGTATATCAACATACAATATAATTTAGGATTAACTATAGAAAGGTTCTCAAGATATGCAATTAGTTATACTTTAATACCCAATTGTATTTATTTTCACACTGATTTCTAAAGATATTGATTTGTTACATTTTTAATCCCAGACATTAAAATCGTTCAATATCCAGTAATGGAAAATAAGGATATGTTTTAATTTTAACTAAACAAATTAACAAAATAAATGATTGGGGACAAACATTAAGATAAGTGAGTAGTAAATGAAAACAAAATGCATTATTTTAGAAACCAAAATGCTACCAAAATGCATACTTTAAGACATGTGGTTATACTTTAACAATTTTGATTTGTTTGAGACTCATGTAAAATTCCGAAAAAATAATCCCCCTCTTGGTTATTGGTTTTGAATGGTGTACACATATAGAATAATGTGTAGCCAATCGCATATTTTGAGACCAAATTGAACAATACAAATATTCAGACTAAAATATAATAAATACTTGAGGGATCATTGTACTAATAACTTTATAATTTACAATTACTAACCACACGTATCTAATTGCAAGAAAGGTTAGATGAAAATGGTTCAAAAGAGTCCCTTTTGCTTCGGCATTTAATTTCAAAATTAGATGGAAATTGGAAAAAAACCATGCTTGTTTTACAAAAATATCAATATTCTTTTACGGAGGAAACATATTTTCACACTTAGCTTTAATTATTAACAAAAATGGTTATAAAAAAAAAACCAGATGCTTGTCACAACAATTATAAATCTTTTACAGGAGGAAACATATTTAAACATAATGCTTCATTGTTAACATAGTCCTTACTTTCAGAGAAAAGGTACAAAAAAAAGTCATTGTTAATAAATAGCTTTATTACTGTACGCGGGAGCAAATATTCGGCAGCCGTAACTCTTTTCGAGCTCCGTTTATGTCCGATCACCTGCGAGAGCAATAACGGTGAGCTACCTCTGGCGGTGTGTGGCCGGGGAAAAACCCTCGACGATTCAAGTTTAGCACCACACTTAGGATAGAGGACGAGACGAGAGCAGGATGGAATGTTTGAATGTAAGAATTTCCTTACAAAAATGTTCGTTCTGTCCGCTGTAGGGGGCGCAGACATTCTATCATACCGCTGGGCCCCATATCCACTCCAGTCATTTCCTTGATCACGTGCTTTGCTATCCAAAACATACTGTCACGTAAATTCTTGCTGAACATCACCTAATCTCAACTGCCTGCTTTCTCACCTGGAACTCGGCGCACAAGCTGCACTAACCTCTGCCGTGCTGTGCTTCATACCCAAGCACTTCACTGGCTAAGCCCAGGAGGACCGGGCTAGGCGGCATCTCGGCAAAGCTGAGCCCGGGGCATCTCCTGTGGTCGGCCTTCCTGCTGATTCAAACGATTACCGTCGGCTGACCACGCCTTTCCGGGCGCCGGTCACTCAGCTTGACTGGCTCCACGATCGCCTGATCAAGCAGCTCGGTCCAACCGAGTACTGTCTTGCCGAGCAGCTTCTTTCCAAACTGGGCACACATCCTCGGCCCAAACTTTGCCCGACCCAAATCTGTCCGGCAACCCCTGTCCGGCCTAATTCCCAAAGCCCAGTACCCGACTCTTAATCTCCTCTCAATTACCTTGAAGCAGCCACCTCCTCCTACTATCACTCTTTTATGAATATGGATATTGGCATGGAATTTTTTTTTTTTAAAATTTCTGTCATGTTGTTACCTTGCTTTGGCATGACAGAGTTGAAAGATTTTCTGTTTTTTCCTTATAAACATCAAATAGGATATGTTAAAATTTTGAGAATAGTAAAATTTTAAAAATATAATTCAAACATTATGAGTGTATTAAAGTAAGGAGTAGTTGAATCTAGGATATGAGAATTCTATTCTACAACACAGGATGATGCGCCTTTTTAAATAAAAAAATTATTAATCCTATCACATCTTATGGGAGAAAGGGTAAATTCAACAAGCAAACAGAGATTTTGAGAACAGAAAATTCAGTATCTATGATATATTAGCTTTAAAGGATGAAGCCTTGGACACAAGTAGTTGGCATTAGCAATGCAAATACTGCTAACATTTTTTTCATTTGTAATTTAGAGTTTTTTTATATATCTTCCAGGGCATGCTTTCCCCAATACTGCAAATTAAAGATTTAAAAGAACCCTGCTTAATACATATTGAATTCACAAGTGGACACAGCCGCAACTACTACTTGCACATAGATCAAATATTTTAATTTTTTTTTTGATTGGCAAAATAAAATTATTAATGTGCAAAAAGAGTAGAGGGGTACACAGAAGACATCAATAAAAAGTGAGGCAAAAGGAATCATTGCACCAAGAACATATCTCAACTAGTGGCACATTAGCCAATGCCAATCGCTTGCTAGCAAACACCCAAGAAAAAAAGAAGCTCATAGAAAGGAGACGAGAATGTGAAAACCAGTAAAGAGCAACATAAACACCGGGGACCAATTAAGCTGGGGATATGATCCTCTCTAGACTTGGTTCTCCTCACTTCTTTGATATGAAATAAAAAGTCGTGAATAGAGAAGTTTTCAATAATTAGGATTGAACTTGATTCCAAAAGGCTGCTTGGAGCTTAATGTAGTCAATCATCGGATCTAGCATGGTTTGTTTGGCTATCGAAGATCCACTGTTTCTACCAAGCCAAGGAACTAACAATTGCATGGAAAGAGAGCCCCAATGATGGTTATTTGAGATTTTTTCTAGTTTGAATTAACACACAGCAAAAGAAAGTGAATGAATAGAGTTTGGAACAAAGCCAATCATTTCTCACCAATGAAGGATTGTAAACAAAACCAACCAAGATTTCTGACAGAGGAGAAGGATACGATCCCAGTATCTAAATTACACAAAATACACGAAGCTGATAGAGTTTGCTGGAGGATTTGCCTTTCGGATCAGAAGACTTTAAACTTTTGGGGGAGCCACATTCCTCCAAAGATGCTTACAACAATCTGGATCACCACCCAATAGTGAAAGTGAAGAAAAAGAATTTTAACCGAGAAATGCCTGCTTTTGTCAATTTTCACATTGTAAAAAATCTGATCTGCTAGAATGGGGATGAAGTTCTTTACCAATTTTAAAAGTCCTCCAAGATTTCCAGATTCCCGGGCACTCTTTCATCCTAATAAAAAGATTCCAGCAGGGTCTGTCAGAAAAGAGAGAATTTTGCTGAAGGAATAGAAAAAAAAGTTGAGAAAGGATACACGCAAGGGGATGTTGCTCATCCCAGGGTCAACCCCTGATCCCAACAGACAGGTTTTGAGAAGAACATGGCTTAAATTCATGACAAAAGGCCAATCCTCAAAATTCTTCCATAAACAAGAAAAATTAGACCTAAGTTGGTCGGAGGGTAGCCAACTATTAGGCCTTAAACCATATCACTTAGCAAGTTGTGGCCTTGTGGGTTTGGTACAAGAAAATCAAATCACATAATGAATGCCCTAACAAAACCTTAAGATCACTGGTGATTCATTTTATGACAACAAACATTCATCAGTAGTTCTACTTACCATGTTTTAAAACACAACCAAACATATACTACAGATTTAAAGAAAAAGCATCGAGCAAGATAGAGAAATATTGATAGACCATACCTCCTAGCTACAAGAAGCTGCCTAATTAACCTCTCCTTTCAAGCATATGCTTCTTCTGCAAATAACAAAGTTTTGTAAGTTTTATTTCTTCAACTGTCACATTTACTGAAGTTCAATATCAAATGCTGTCATGTAAATGGGTTTCTGATATTGAGTAAAACATTGCATCATTTTCTTTGCCTAACAAGCCTTCCATCTCTTCATCATTTTCCGAGCTTCAAAGGTCTCAATGTAATTTCATAAGCCCATTGAGTTGTTCAGCCACTTCCTTCATTGTAGGTCGTTCTATCCGCTGCTGTTGAGACATCTCACAGCAAGCTCAGCCACTGCTCTCAATTTGCTCACTTTCCTCCTGTCAACATCCTCACAGTTCATCAAAACCTGAGAAATTTTTTTTTGTTCCACCGAGGAAATGAAATATTGAATGAAGTTCACATTTTCCTCAGGATTTCTTTCGCTTAAGAATTGCTTCTGTCCTGTCATAGTTCCATAAGGACAACCCCAAGCTGTAAAGGTCACTCTTTACTGTTAATAAACCTGTAAATCAATGTCTCCGGGTCCAAGTACCCATGTGTTCCATGTATTTGGTGTCTACAACACTTTGACCAAATGGAATCAGGACAGAAGCTCCGAAATCAAGACTTTTGCAGTGAATTTCTCATCCAAAAAGTATGTTCATGGACTTAACATCTCTGTGGATACATTGGTGGGTTAGCAAGCGGATGCAGATAGTCGAGTGCTAGTGAAATCTCTGCAGCAATCCTCAGACGAATATTGCCATGATTTTTTAGCATCGCCGACGCTTGACATGGGGTGACGAATAGTGATCCATTGGAGATGAACTCATAAATTAGTGATGGGAACTTTGTCTCCAACACAACCCTAAAAAGCTTCACCACATTCTTGTGATTGACTGAGAGACTATGCTGATTCATGTTGAAATGCTTGCTTTTATTACTTTCTCTTTGAAGTGTTTGATTTTAGTCTTGTCTGCTACATTAGGCTTCTTAACAGCTACTAGTGACCCATCTTCTAAAACTCCTTTGTACACTGCACCAGAACCTCCTCGGCCGAGAAGTCGACTATTATTCATAGTTCCTCAGTTGCCTTCACAAGCTCTTTTTCACTGAAGATTCTAATTTTTTTGATTCTTTAACAATGAACCTCCATTTTGCTGAAATTTCTATGTTTCTTTCTTCTCTTGCACTCTATCCATGCTACAATTAATCATAAAGGCCAGAAATATGAGCATCCACAAACTGCATTACAATGATTAACAAGTTTAGTTCATATTTATAATGAAGTAAATAAAATACAGAGGATTTGCATGCCAACATAATTTTTTATGCAAAAATCTCATCAAGAGTGGTGGTGATACTTTTAATATGAAAAAGATACACACATGAAAGTGGCAATGAAATTCCCAAAAATTATGAGCCACCAAAAAAAATGAAGAAGAAATTAGATTCAGAATTAAGGGAAAAAAAAGGAAGGCAAATTGCACTGATAGTTGCCTATCCTTTGACTCTTATTATGGCATTTTTGATTCATGTAATTCAATTGGCTTGATTTTGATTCTAAATTATAATTTTGTTTCAATTTCCGTCTACTTAATTACAAGTTTTAGTATGTTGACAGAAAATGCAACATATAAGTAGTATACGTCATGTTTTTATAGGTAAAATTATAAAACTTAATTCAACTTAGTGAGTTAACCTCAATTAGTGACCATTTTCTATTAAAAAATTCTAATTGAATGTTATCATTTGAATCAAATATAAAAAAAATCTAAAATTAAGAGTTCAAATCTAGTTTAATTGAAACGATAATGACCAAAATGATAGAAGGAACTAATGTAATTTGTCCAAAAATAAATAAAAAAATAAGAAAATAAAAAGAAAAAATATAGTGTTTGGAAGCTACCTGCAATTAGAGTAGTAACACGAAATCCTTGGCAAGCAACTTTGCATCAAACCAGACATGCCGAGTGGGCAGTGGCAAGTGTAATTTCCTTGGTATTCTTTGCACGGTCCCTTCGCAATGATATATTGTTTGATCAGCATTCATCTATGTCTGCAACATCAAGTATACCAATTCAAGTTTCAAAAAATTATGAAAGCAAATCCAAACTCATCCCAATTAGGTTGGCGCAAACAAGAATCGCAAAAACATGTCCAAGCACCTCCACAAAAAATAAACAAACAAGAGCAGAGTTAGTTAGATAGCAACAAACACTAGAATAAATAAAAATAAAAACAACAAAGCTGAACCATACATACTGCAGGCAGAAAAGAGACACTCCAACTGCCAAACTAAGGCCCGTTCGTGGGAACATGCTAATTTAGTAATTTTTTGACTATTTGGCTAAAAAGGTAGATAAAAAAAACTTGTATGTTTGGGATGACTTTTTTGGCTAATTACGAAAAGATGTGCAAAAAGTAAAAGAGAAAGAGAATCTTTGGCTTTTTGTATGAGTTGTTGGCTTTTTGGCTAATTTAGTAACTTTTTGACTATTGACTAAAAAGTAAGTCCCCAAACGGGGTCTAACTACGAACATAACACTTCCACCAGCCATAAATCACTCCACCACCTAGACCCCAAGCAACCAACCACATCTCTGAAATTATGCATCAGCAAACACAAGCCCTCATAGACAAATTTGATGTTATGAACTGCAAAAAAGAAATCATTTGCAGAAAATTCTTTGACTTCGATTTTTCCTTAACCCAAAAAGCAATTCCCATCAAATAAAAATCTGGTAGACATTTCCATTGACACTGAATCTTATTAAGGCCTCGTTTGGGAAGTGGCTAATTTAGTAGGTTATTGGCTTTTTGGCTATTTTAGTAGGCTATTTTAGTTTTTGTGTTTGGAAAGTTGAAATGAATTTTATTTGAGTTGTTGTATTGAAAAATGTGTGAAATTAGAATGACAAATTTGTCCCTAAAAATATATTTTTTTAAATTGTTGTCAAGGGATAAAACCGTAATTTACCATTGAAAAAAACTTGCAACAGTGGGCTTTTTTGCTACAAGGCTAGTTTAGGCTATAATAGCCTCTTTAGCCACTTCCAAACAGCGCCTAATATGCCACTCACTTCTTACATTCCATATGGTTCAAAAAAAATAGTGAAATAAATGGTATCCCAAATGAAACTTTCCTTCTTCTAATGTGGACCTTGCTACCAAGTCAAACAGACCACTGATAGAACTGGAGGTACCCATACCACACCCACCACTCAATTCATGTTGCCCATATTATATAGCCATTCCCATATCCAAATACATAAGGAGGATTGTGTTTACGATTGTCAATATGTAAAATCTTTGTCAAATGCCTTGGGAATATCAATCCTATTAGGGCTGTAAAATCCACCCACCGGCCATGGCCCACTTAAAGCTTGCCTAAGGACCATTGTGGCCCCACCTGATCAGATCCGGCTCGGTCCGAGCCTGCAGCCCAACCGTGAGCCTGAGCCCAACCTGTGGCCTGGGCTGCCTGTTTTGAGGCCCGAACTGTGAGCCTAATCCGTTAGGCTCAACTCAGCCCCGCCCACTAGCCTGCCCAAGGTCCACTCTAATTTCCGAACTATTTTTGTGGGAAAAGAAAAGAAAATTTGGTGGAAAAAAAATAAAAAATGGTTAGGCCCAGCTCAAGCCTAAACTTCAAGCCCAAGCCCAAGCCCAAGTGGCCTGCTAAGGCTTGGCCCACTAGCCTAGCTCAAGTACCATTGGGCCTAGACTTGGCCTAGGTTGCGATTTTTGCGATAGTAGGCTAGCCCGGCTCGGCTTGATTTGGTAGCAGCCCACTAGGTCTGAGCAGGGCCAAAGCTAGACATTTTTACAACCCTAATTCTAATATGGTGGTGAAAAAAATCATTGTTAGTGTAATCCACTTGATTAGGACATACTCAAATTTGTGTTGTATCTGGTATATTGGATTCTATTTACACAAAGTATTTTTTGCTTAATGTTAGTAACCTATAAAAGTATCTATAAAATATTTATTGAGTCTTACATTCTTATGACTAAGGTACAAAAAATATATCACATATTGTAATATTATATGGAGCTATAACATCTTATTCATCACAACTTTTTCACATTCTAAGATGTTGTATACTAGCGAGAGTATTCTAGACTATTAATGTAGGTAATGTAATCTTCATGTTATATTTCCTATACATTATTTTCATATAAGGTAAAGAGTTCGATAAGTTGAACTTTATTTTAGAATCGCATTCTATGCACTATCAATCACCATAAACTGGTATAGTGCATGTGTACATATTCTGCAAGCATAATTTAATTTATCGCATTTGTTGTTAAAATTAATAATTCAGATGATAAGATAAAATAATAAAATAAATGATGGTTACCATTACTCTGTTAGAAATATCAATTATTTTTTACATTAATAGTGTATAAAACTTCAATTTGTAATCATTATCTAAAGGGGATATGAGTACAAGACCTTTTGCATCCTTGTGAGTCAAAAGGTATGGGTTGCCTTGGTATCCAGGCTTGCATACACAACGATATCCAGGGCATTGTCGGAGTTGACGCAGTTAGTGTTAGGTCCACATGGTAGATCGAGGACGAGGCGTAGGAGAGATCCATCGATTCGCATGTTTTCTTCTCCTACAGCCCATCGAGTACTGTCGGTGGCTCTCTGTCGACATTCGTGAGCCTTATGAGATCTATGGTTGAGAAGTCGAACCAATCTTTCCTGGCCAAGAAAATATAGTTGCATGGACTAAATTTGCTGGAAAATGAATAATTATACACTGATTGGATACTCATGTCTAAGGTCTTGACGCCATTAGGGATTTGGGTTTGACAGCATCCGATCCCTGAACAAGGACCCTCACGGGTCAGGTTCACTGGATGGTAGCACACGGAGGTACACCCGTATCCAAACCGTGTGCCATCGGAGTCCGCCATGTATGCCACAGTATCACAACCAATCGCAATGAATCTGTTTTCAGTGGCAGAGAAGGTGAATGGTGTTCCGGTCAAGTTCACTTGGTATAACCAATAGTCTAGCCCAATCCAATCCATGTCGTAACAGTAATACGGCACGTATGTGGAGACTGTAACCGTGCCTTCCTCCACCGATATATTCAGTACCTGCAAGTCCCGAGTAGGAGCTTGGAAGAAGAATTCGACGACTTTGAATGATTGCATTTTAGCAGGAAGCTTTTGTTCATGGAACACCGGGGGTTTCCTATGCCGAAGGGTAAGGGATGGTGATATTGCCGCATTTTTGTAGGCAGTTGAGCTTCTCCGTTGAAATTGCCGATGCTGCTATCCATAGCCATGGCATTGGCAGCAACAACAACCAGCAAAACTGGACTATGTTCATTTTTAATGTTTCCCACCAACTTTCTTCTCTCACAACTCAAATTTTACTTGTTTTCAGCAAGCTTTTGCCTTTTTTGATGAGTACATGTAGAATAAGGACAATTTTTGGAAAAAAAAATTCAATACATCACCATCCAAAAGTTTATTTCTGATATGGCGTCTTTCAAGCATTTACGACCACAAAAATAAAAAAATAAAAAATTTAAATTTAAATTTAATTTAAAAAAATAAATAAAATAAAATAAAATAAAATTTGATTAAAAAATTATATAACCATTTTTTTAAAAAGAATTTATTAAGAAAATCTCTCTTCAGGTACTTGTGTCTCATTTAGTCTATAAGATATTGTATTCTAATAAATCCTATTATTTTGGACATTTGATTCATCAAATTCTAATTATCATATTTGAGGTATTTTATGGACAATTTTACTATTACAAATATTTTTTGAACTCTTAACAATTTGGTGATGTGAATATTCAGATTAAATAATTTGATAATGTGAATATTTACATTATGAAACGTTTACACTATCAATGTGAACATAAATACGTGTTTTACCCTATTATTAAAAGGATTTTGGTAATTATGTCAATCATAGAATTTATTGGAACATAAGAAAATCATTTAGATAGGTGAAACATAAGTAGTGAAAAGAGAGATTTATGAATAAATGTCTCATTTTTTTTTTTTTATCAGTGTTTATAAAATGGGTTACTACTATATATAACTATTAAAATTTAATTAAATATATAACAAAGTTTACAATAAAAACAATGATCAAAATAATTAGATCTTAAGTAATAAATAAAAAGTGAACACATTGGCATAAAAATATCACTTGAATATCACCACTCTCACATTTTTAACTGCAAAATTGATAATCAAATTTCAATAATCTAAGTTATCAACTAAATCATTTTTAATGGATAAAATTATTAATTTATTCAATATTTCTTATGACATAATTTACCGAAAGTAATATTTAATCAATTGAAAATTCGAAAAGTTTCTTTTTTTTTTAAAACAACGGTAATTGATATAATTAGTTGCATTCTATACATAATTCATATATTTGAGAAATAACCTTTTATTAGTTTTAAATAATTTACCGTATCAAATAAATTTTGTTTTAATTGTTTTTGGATAAAAACAATTATTCTTAGTTTTAAATAATTCACTGCATCAACTATCTATTAGTTTTGAATTTTCACTGAATTTTTTTTTGGGTGAGTTATTATAATGAGAAAATTAGTTTAAGGTCCTTCTCTTATTTTTAGTAATGGAAGAGATCCACAATATTATTTTATAATGTCTAAAGTCCCTCAACTCGCATACCCATATATCACAGAGAAATTTGACTATCTAACATTAAACTCTTTTTTCTCTCTCTCTCTCTCTCTCTCTCT
>NW_021024953.1:2480131-2520048 GCF_004153795.1 Camellia sinensis | reverse complement strand
ATATCCTTTTAAATACCAAAAGGTTTCTAACAAAGCGAGCAGCAAAAGATTTAGCCCTTCACTATGTAGAGTACACCCATTATATCGCGAACGTCTTCCTTAGCTCGAAGCATTATCTTATACATAATTCATCCAGAAGGGTCTGTTACACTATCTACTTTTATCACACTAAACTAACAAAGGTTCTTACACAACAACCACTATTTATCAACGACTATATTTGTTCCACACACCAATGACGATAGCGCGAAAGTAGGTATACTCTAACTAAGTCTCCTTGGACACAAACATAACTGGCACACTAGCTGGAAACCTACTTCGGCCCTCCAACTGTCTGGCCTACACATACTCTCCCATACCATGTAGGCGGTGCGCGTTTGAGCCGCATCCTCAACATCACTCTGTTATTCTCCGAAATGCCAAACTTTGAGCGTCGGGCGTCGCGGGAATCAGGAAAATGTGCATCCGAGTTTGACCCACAACTCCTCGGATGGGTTAGCATATACGTAAGCATCTAATTGCGTAAAAATCAAAATCCCAATAATCAGCCAGAACTTGGCATGCAGGCCTGTCGCAGGATGAGCGACATCAGAGGCTATTACCAGAGATTATTATGATGAGCTATTATGAACAGGGCCTGCGGGCATTACTATACAGATATATTTTGGAGTCACAGACACTATTACCCAATCATTGAAGTATGACAAATCATGGGAGTATACCAAAAGACTGCAGATTTATTAGTGGTGCATAAGTCATTCTTAATTTTAGAGAATCTCCAATATTACATAATGGGAATCCGTCAATTAGTTTCGTCTTAGGATACTGTCTGTTTTCACCTTCTGCCTACGGGTAAACGACTCCAAACATAAATCAAGACAATGCTCTCAAAAAAGGACTGGTCTCGATAATCCCATAACACGAGAATATCTATTAATGCTTCATGACGTTTCGACACCGACACTTTTGAGATTCTCAATGTTCAGAGTAAATAATATCAGAATTGCAAAGATGTGCAGATGCATATATTTTCTTCAGCGAGACCCTGAGTGAATAAAAAATTCATTATAGGACAAAGGAGACGAGTAAAAAGACTCCAGTAATAAGGTTGAATATTCACATACTGTCATAAAATAATTAAAAATCAATCAATTTAACTTAAAAATCCAATGAATACACCTATATATCGTCACAACACAACTAAATAATAATTAAAGATCCACGTCACATCTACAATTATCTCAGAGAGACACGAGCCACACCCACTTGATACGATGCCAAAGCACACACGAGAGGATATCCATCCGTAAGATATTTTTGTGCTCTCCATGTGTAATATCTCGTCTACGCATTCTACAATTCTTCACCGAACTTCCGCGAGACAACCACAGCAAACAGAACCCCTATGTGCTGTATATTTGCCTTCGTGTCTTGACCTCACCTCTTTCCCTTTTGTTTTCTTTCTCTTTACTTCTAAATACGCGGTGAAGTCTATGATCTCTTTCATTCTATACACTTAATTACCACGCTTTTACGGTGCAACTCAAACTAGTCCCTAGCAACGAATACATTATGACACAATCACTTATTCTACTATCCTATTGATAATGATTTGTCAAGGGAGGATATCACAAAGAATAACTCACCGAGAGATATAAAAAAGGACTATAACTAATAATAAAATAGCACTGCATGATTTATCCACACAAACTGCCCTCATATTAGGATCAGCCTAACTATGATAGTAAGGCCTTTCCCTATCTTACACGTAAATAGTTAATTAGAAATTCAATCCACGAGTAAGAACTAATATGGCAGTGAAATTCAGAGTTTGACACTTGAATAAAAGTTAACTACACAGCTACATTACAATGGAAGTCATATCAAGGTAAACCCCAACCAATACTAAATTTCCTAATTTAACAAACAATACAATTTGCACGAATTGGTAATCACCAAACTCCTAAGAGTTTAAGAGATCTCAAAATAATAAAAATAAGAGTTATATAGAACAATCCTATACCCGAGCAAAATGAGTAGACTCGCTAGACAAGTCCACCACTCCCCCACCACATCAATATGCTAACCGACTCGGTTCCATAATCACAATATACCACCACGTTTTCACCACCATATCACATGCTAGTATACACTACGCATACCCACTAGTCCATAATCTATTCCTTGTGCCCGTATCAAATCTTCTACGTCTTGAATAAGAGTAATGCCGAAAAGTGCGCAAGACACCGTAGAGATGAATTAGCCTCGAGTCTGGAGTCCTTCGAGATGCTCCATAAGTGGTATTTGAATATTGTAATCAATCCCCGCTTACCACCTTATTCCAGTAGTCCGAAATCGGTGAGGTCTTGACATTTCATGAGGATTCTTAATTATTGAGTTATTATAGGATAGGACACACTCTATAATGACACACTCCTTGTAAATTTGTCGTTAAGCAGACCTATAGAGAGTCACCAAAAAATCCTACGCAGTATGCCGAAGAAATAAAATAAAACGAAACAAACACTACAAGTAGGCTAAGAGTCACTGTCTATAGTCCCGATCAGACACAAGCGTACTGTGCCAATATGGCTCACTTATTTTCCTTTTTTTAGTATTGTTTGCTTTATCTAAACATAGGAGCCTTACCATGTCATGAGAATGCAAGAACTAATGCGTCAGTTAGACAAGACCATTTTGAAACGTTGAAATCTATCTAAATCTATACACATCTCTTAGTCATATAACTCTAACAACTAGAGGACACACAAGATGCCTCACTACCAAAAATCAAAGATCTAGCGAGCCAAATCAGATCTGCTTGTACCTATCGCCGACCTGATTAAAACCCAGTGATATATTTATCTATCCTTTAACCCAAAAAATAAAATAAACTCGCGAAAACCCAAATACTAACATATAGACGCTCGAAGAGGATTTAGTTTATGTACTCAACGAGAAAAGCGGACTCGGGCTTAAAAAGCACGATGGATCGAGCATATGGTACAGCCATCGAGACAGATTCTTACTAAAGACTCGTGTGCGCAGTAATTATGATCTGATCTTAAATGAATTAGATACATTGAATGAATTACTTAATCTATGAAGAAAACTAGTAGAAAATAGGTTTATGAGCCTATCACGGAGACATAGCGGCTCGGTCATTCAAAACACGACATACGATCATGCCAGTGTTATAGGCACATGCACAAATAGTTCTATCCCCAATTTCTAGATACTTTTGGGGTCTTTAACTATAATTTGAGGAAGCCAAGTTAACCATGGAGTAAAATGAGTATGTAGAGAGTGCTAAATAGTTTTAGAAATAATAACGAGCAAAGGTTGAAAAGAGGTGTAGGATGACATTGATCTCTCATTGAATTACTCTCTCTGTTCTTGGTCTGTCTGAGAGAGGTAAGAAGAACGGTTTGAGAGAAAAGCCGAGTTATTATTGAATCAAAACATAGCCAAGTAGAATAAATCTACTTGCAACAATTGGATTTAAGTGGCCCAATTGCAAATAAGAGATTACATTAATATGAGAAATATTAAAAGAGAGCTTGAAGCTGACTATAATTTGTTCTTTGTCTCATCGTGAAAATTTTTTTGTCAATCTTTTATTCTATTTTACAAGAATAAAGATTTCTACACAAGCAAGTATATGGGGAGCAATTTTAAAATCTAAAATGAACAAAATGCGAGGTATTCACCAAGTGGATACGAGATTGAAGATGAAAAAGCAAAACGTCCTAAGCCAATAAATAAAGAGCGCTTTTCTCCACGAGCGCGAGAAGAGATCAGCGATACTCATGAAAATCACTAGTCTATGATGCGTCTCACGTAAACCTTTGTCACTAAATTGCTGTACTTCATAAACAAAAATTTTAATCTCTCAACATAACTCTGACAGTGCTTGCGAAAACTACCCCCAAACCCTCCCCTCAAAAAAAAAAAAAAAAAAAAAAAAATAAAGTAAAACACACCTCTATCTAATGTTAGGACCTTAATAAAATAAAGGGAGTACTATTTATTCTACATTTTATATTACTTTGTCAAATTTATGTGGAGTTTCACTTATTAAGACGCTATATCTATGTAAAGTCAAAGAAAAAGTGCATTTATACACAGAGGCCAATATATATTGATCTCTTGGGTATGCACTATTATAACAACAGAATGTCTCTCCTTATTTCCCAGTGTCACTACATTATCAAATATCGTTGCTTTGCATCAATTACAGTACCAAACAATAACTATAAGAGCTAGGCACTTCCATTGTTTCAGAGATTGCGGAGAAACAAACTTAAGAGATTCTAATTTAAAGATTAAAAAAGGATGAAATAACACAATTAAAAGAGAAACTAGTTGTAACATTCAGGATATTCTATCACTATTCACATGATTTACAAGAATTTTTGTTAATACACACAGAGTGTCATTTCTCCCATAAATTTATGTGAAGCTGTGGGGTTTAAGATATTTTTCTCGCACGATAATCGTCTCTGTCGAAATGACCTCTTCACTCTGCGATGGGTTCCACCTGTATTTCAAGGGGAGGGATAGCGGGTGATAGATGCGCCGCCTCGACCAAATCAAATAGTTGGAACCGAGACTTTGCGGGGCGGGATCGTCTATTTTGGAAATGATAACGAATTTATCAGAGTATAATCAACCAGAAATGCATAGGGTTATGGAGGTAAAAGTATTTGTGATAAAATAACCCAAAGTTGATCACACGATTTGTAATCACATGATTAAGACTTAAAAATAAAAATAATTTATCTTCGAAATCAATGTTTACTGTTTATTTTTTAAAAAAAACAAAGTATTTTATTATATAATTACACATGTCAATTTAATTATTTTTTTTAAAAATAAATTACTCAAAAAACTTATATATTGAGCAATTTAGATCACATAGGCCGGATTTCCAATGCCCACAAGAAAGCACAACAGTCTATTGTGCCTTCAAGCACCGACAGTATCCCCTTGCCCCTATTTGGTGATAGTAGGGACTAACTAGTCTCCTTCTTTATATTATTATATAAACTCAAGACTTGAACTTGCTATTTTGAAATTTTTTTCTCTTTAAATATACTAAGTGAAATTTTTAATTCCCACTCTTAAGTAAAAACATAACTTTTCTTATTACAAAACAGTATAATTACTTATTTGAGTTGGCGAGTGTTTTGATTTACGCGCGTACGTATATGCTAACCATCCGAGGAGTGTGGGTCAAACTCGAGATGATATTCCCGTGCAAGTTTGGTTTCGGAGAGGTGTTAGGTATACGGGAGGCACATGAGATATATGTGTAGGCCAGAAGTGGAGGCCGAAGTAGTGGAGTTAGGGTACAAAGAATTAAATTTCGAGTTTATTGGTATAGTGTGAATTGTGTTGATTTGTATATCTTAAAAAATAGTTAACGACCTCGATAAATTATGAAATTTGAGCAGAAACGTTAAATAAATTTGAAAAAAGTTTACTAAACGCACAAATTAATGCAAAAAACCTCTGAAACTTTTTTTTGTTTTTGTTTTTCCTCTTCATATTTCACTGGAAACCTTTTAATTTAATCTATTTTACTATGTTTTAGAAATCTTTATTCTTGAAATAGATAAAAAAGATTGACAAAAAAATTTCACGAAAAAAAGACAATAAAGTTACCTTAAATTATTATTATTATTATTATTTGCAATTGGTCCCTTAAATACAATTTGTGCAAGATTTATTTTGATGTTAATCAATAAAGATTTTCCTTTTACTAATTAAAAAAGAAAAAAGAAAAATCACAATTCATTGCTAAATTAAAATTAATGCTACATCAAGTTTTAGCCCAAAAGTTAAAAAAATAAAATAAAAACTACTGCAAAAAAAAAGTTCTCTTATATATATATATATATATATATTGTAAAAATTATAAAAATTATAAAAAAAAATCAATTCTCAAAACAATCATAAAGCTTCATGCTAAATGCGGCCACTTCTCCTTTGGCTAAACCTACAGGCTAATTTATTCTTGGATTTATTTTATTTTTTGGGCAAAAAAAAAATCACAGAGTTTAACCCGGATAACAAATCAAACCCTACTTTTTTAATGTTATCAATGTAAACTCTAAAATTTTGATAAGATTTCAATTCAAATCCACTGCCCAGTTCTATTAATTTGTTTAACAAAAAATAAAAAAGAAAAAGAAAAAGAAATTAATATAACACGCGACACTACTTTATTGGTTCTTTTAATTTTATTTCAATCTCAATTTTGATTTTGCCCACACCAAATCACTGCCAAGATTTATCAAAAATCAAATAAATCAAAGACCACCCATCATGAAAGTTACAGTACATTAAACCATATGGGATGAAACCATCAGCACACTCAACGTTTCATCATCTCTACTCAACCAATAGATTTGAAGGCAAAGGAAGATAGATTTGAGTGACGTAGTGACGTGTAAGGGTAAACTCTGGTGGATTTGTGCCTGTTTGGCAGAAATTATTTACAGCTTATTTCAGCTTTCAGCTTAATTTAAGCTATTTTGATGTGTTTGGTTTAGCTTATAGCTTATAGCTTATAGCTTTTTGGAAGTCAGAAATCAGCTTATTCTTTGAGTGGGGCAGGAGATGCTTTAAGAATAAGCTGGAAATCAGCTTAAGCTGAAAGTTATAAGCTATAAGCTGTTTAGGCATAAGCTATAAGCACTTTCCCACAGCTCTACCAAACGGGGCCAATAAAAATGTCACACATGTTTCATATGACAAGTTCCTTCAACTTTTTTAAAGTAAATAGATAAAATGGTGAGACGCAACTTGCCTTAAAGTATAGGGGGTTAACGGTTACAATTGAAATATGAATAGACTTAAAATGAGATTTTGCTGAAAGTATAGATAATTAATTCCCATTTTATTGTCTATGCACTATAGGTTTTTTATTTTTATTTTTTTTTCAAAATTTGAAAATATTTGATTAAATTAAGTCAAAATTGAGTTGTCATTAAAAATTTTAATCAATTTTCTTGTAACTATAAATTATTTTATTAAATTTAATTGTCCACTATTTTTATGAATCGAAATCTTTTTCTTTTTTTTTTTTGTTGGATAATTTTGATGAAACTTAATAGTTATTGAGGTATTATCTTATCAAATTGAGCTACAATTGCTAAACTTTTCAAAATAAAATTAATCAAAAGTTGTGTTAGGAATTTATTAAACGATGAATTTGATATTAAAAAAAAAAAATACCCATGTTAAATCTATTGAGAGGAATAGAGTGGGGGAATGGGGAGGGGACATCGACTTGGTTCTCCCTCACATAAAATCATGATTCTTCCATTATATATGTTGAAAATTACTTTTAAAGATTGTTTTATATGTATGTGCATATAAAAAATTTAACTTAAATTATCTTATATATTTGTTTAAGTTACATTTTTATAATAAAAAATACTAAGTCTATTACATAGGATTTTTTGTTTTTTTTAGAAATTTAGTTAAATTCTCTCATAATAAAATTTTAATATATTAAAGATAAGTATAAGAAAATTTTTTTGAAAAATCTAGCACATACCACTATTACCAAAATATCCTTAGTGAATAATTTAATATTTTAAACTTTAAAATAATATAACTTTTGATCTAAATGTTGATTTCTAATAAAATTAGTATTTTTAAAATTCTCATCAACATCTATCAAATAAGATTCAGGTAGACCATGCAATTCTTTACAAAAAAAAAATAATGTCAAAATTGACGTAAATAATAAAATTTTATTTTGTTTCACAGTAAAATGTAACTTTATTTTACAATAAAATTTTAATGTCACTCTTAAACAAAACATCTGTAAAAAAAAAATGTAGTACAGAGTAACATTTTACTTCTATCTTATCCCCCTTCACTACTCATCAAGAATAATGGATTACTTCTATCTGATCAATATAAAGTGTTTTTGTTCTTGATGATGACCTCAAAAAATAGTGTGGCATTGTTATGTTTGTTCTTATGAGTAAAATGTTTTGTATATACATATATATATATATTGTTGCTTCGTTCTCATGAGTAGGCGAGTGTTTTGATTTACTCACGTATGTATATGCTAACCATCCAGGGAGTGTGGGTCAAACTCGGGACGATATTCCCGTGCAAGTTTGGTTTCGGGAAGGTGTTAGATATACGGGAGGCACATGAGATATATGTGTAGGCCAGAAGTGGAGGCCGAAGTAGTGGAGTTAAGGTACAAAGAATTAAATTTTAAGTTTAGTGGTATAGTGTGAATTGTGTTGATTTGTATATCCTAAAAAATAGTAAACGATCTCGATAAATTATGAAATTTGAGCAGAGACGTGTATATGTGATTCTAGATAACTTTTGTGTTTAGACTTTTTATTAAAAAGATCGATTATAACTTATAATCGGATGATCTTGATTATATTAGTTTTAATTCATTTTGGTAATGCAGATTTTAGAGGCTGTTTTAACTCACGAAACGAGCTCATTTTTATTGGTTTCGTGTAAACTGAAGTAAAACATTATTCTTCACACTTTTTATGTTTTGAACTTTTCCGAAAAAAATCATCTTAGGGCAGTTTTTGTTCGTTTTCAGCTTCAGATTTTTCGATTAAATTCTGTCTAGGTTCTTCTATCAAGTTTTTCTCTCAACCTGTTCAGTTTCTGTTAAATTAGTTCGTGAAATTTTTAAGAAAATTTGATTCTGTACAACTTTTATTCTTTGAGTTTTGGTCAATTTAAATTATTTAAGCATGAAACGATGCATTTTTATACTTCTTCAGCAAGTTACTTATGATTAAATTATACTAACTTTATTTTTTTGCAGGATGGTGGGTCTTACTAACTTTTTTATGCAGGGCTGACCCACCATATTTTTATTTCTATTTTGTTTATTTTATACTCAATTTATATTTCGTTATATACGGGCAAGAAACTAAATGCCACCATATCTCGGGAAACTACCCATTCATCTCGGTGCGGTTGGAACTACTTGCCTTGTCCTGTAACAAGAATTAAATGTATTTTTGTTTGTCTGGTGGTCATGTGGGTGTTAAATCTTGTACTCATACCAGTATACTTGTATATTGACCCGTTTTGTCTCTTGGCAACTCAGGTGCGTTCTGTTTGAGCGTAACCGAGCTTCCTTTGCAGGATTAGTTGGGGCTACAGTGATGACGTGAAATAACTATAGTTGTTGGACATGTCTCTTGAATTTCTTTTGTTTTCTTGAGCTTAGGGCTGATATTAGTTTATGTATTTATTATTATTTTTTATTTTTATGACTTTAGTATTAGAATAATTTGGCATGGTTGGTAACCGTATATTATTTAAATTATTTTGACTATGTATTGTTACTTTAATGTTGAAGGTATTGATTAGTTATAAAATTATAGTAGATGGTTTTGGTTGACGTTTAGTTTTTTTTTTTTTATTTCACCCCTAGAATTTGGATGATAGAATATTAATTGGGGTTTAGTTCTAATTTAATATTTAACTGTCTAAACTTTGAGGCGTGACAACTTGAGGGCTGGTGGTGGTAGAAGAGGATTGTCTACGGCGGATGTAAAGATGGGCTATGGGTGGCGACGGGCAACGGTAAGGGGAGGAGAGAGTGTTTCAATTTTTTTTATTAAATATAAATTTGTAATAATTATTTTTATAAAATGATAAGTGTAATGACAAAAATGCCCCTTCCCCTTTAATTGTATTTAACAGAAATGGATAGAATATTGGAATTGAAATCTAATTGAAATTTTAGGGTTTAAATTGATAAAACTTTAAAAAAAAAAGTAGGATTTGATTTTTAAACCAGGTTAAACCTTTATTTTTTTGGGTGTAATTTGCCCTTATTTTCTTGTAAACTTTTTATTTATTTATTTTAAGGGAAGTCCATACTATAACATCTTTAAAAAAATCAATTTTTTTTATATAAAAAAAAAAAAGTCATTAAAGACAAAAAAAAAAAAAAGAAAAAAAGAAAAAAAAGGGTAACATTTAGCGATTTTTATTTTTAAAAAGTTGACATATTGATGTTGGGTAGACACGTGATAGGAATTCCGTCTCGCAGCTAAGACAGCTGCAACTCTTCTACAAATCTATTAAGTCCAAAAATTTTCAGAAATATAGGGAAAATAAGAGAATTCACTCTTAGAAATGTATATAATATATTAAAATTGTTTTGCCTAAGAATTACAAGCTTATCTATCTATATCTATATCTATATTTATATCTATGTGTATATATTTATATTTATACTATATATTAAGTAAAAGGAGGTTTTTAATCTCAAACTTTGTGGGAGATCCAATCTCCCAATTTAATTTTTTTGATTTTTTGATTTAAAAAGAAAAAAAAATCTTAGCATTTATTAACTTCTTTTAACTCCCAAGTCTTACCATCATAATAACACTTTAATGTATTAAGAACAAGCATAAAAAAAAAATTCTTTGAAATCAACACAATATGAATTCTTGAAAAGTCCCAACACATTAATTATTTATCCCTCATAATAACATTTTAATGCACTAAAAAAAGCATAAAAAAAATTTCTTGAAAAGTCCAACACATATGATTATTATCAAAATATTAAACTTTGATATAATATAATAAAAAGAAGAAGACATTTAATTCCTTGAAAAGTCCAACACATATGATTATTGTCAAAATATTAAACTTTAATATAATTAAAAAAGGAAAAAAAAAAACATTTTAAAAAAAAAAGACATTTAAAAATCGCAATTCGCATATATAATAATTGTAAATATATTAAGAAAATGGGGTTTCTAAACCCCAGCCTTGTGTGAGCTCAATCTCTCAATCTTAATATTTCTAAATTTTTTATTTAAAAAAATCTCAGTATTTATTGATTTGGTCAAAATCTCTTGATCAGTATTTATTAACTTTTTCTAATCACATGCATGCATTTATTGATTTAGTCAAAATCTCTGATTAGCATTTAAAATCCCTCATACAAATAATTATAGATCATCCGTACATAGTTACTGCAGTAGTCTTTTTAATTTCTCCTGCACACTGTGGTTAGTGATAAGATTGTTAAATTATTTTTAAAAAATCTTAAAAAACATAATTTATATATTAAAAAAATAAAATAAATATAAATATCTATAATATTCCGTGCATAGCACGGATGATAGGCTAGTAATATATATAAGCAAAAGGGTTTTAACCCAAGCCTTGTGGGAGCTCCAATCTCCCAATCTAATTTTTGTTTTTTTTTATTAAAAAAAATGTTAGCATTTATTAACTTCTCCTAACTCCCAAGTTTTACCCTCATAATAACACTTTAATGCATTAAGAACAAGTATAAAAAAAATTCTTTGAAATCCAACACATATGAATTCCTTGAAAAGTCCAACACATTTGATTATTATCCCTCATATAACACTTTAATGTATTAAGATCAAACATAAAAAAAAAATTTCTTAAAAGTCCAACACATATAATTATTATCAAATATATTAAATTCTAATATAATATAATTAAAAAAAAGACATTTAATTCTTTAAAAAGTCTAACACATATGATTATTATCAAAATATTAAGCTTTAATATAATAAAAAAAGAAAAAAAAGACATTTAAAAAAATTAAAAATCACATTTATATATAAATAATTGTAAACACAATCTGTGTATAGCACGGGTGATATGCTATCTATACTTATTATTAAGCAAAAAGGGGTTTTTAACCCCAAGTCTTGTGGAGAGCTCCAATCTCCCAATCTAAATTTTCTTGATTTAAAAAAAAAAATCTTATCATTTATTAACTTCTCCCAACTCTCAAGTCTTACCATCTAATAACACTTTAATGCATAAGAACAAGTATAAAATAAAAAAAATAAAAAATTGAAATCCAATACATATGAATCCTTAAAAAGTCTCAACACATATGATTATTATCCTTCATAATAACACTTTAATGATTAAGAACAAGTATAAAAAATTTCTTGAAAGGTTCAGTACATATGATTATTATCAAAATATTAAACTTTAATATAATATAATAAAAAAAAAACATTTAATTCTTTCAAAAGTTCAACACATTATCTTACTTACTATATATTAAGCAAAATGGGTTTTTAACCCCAAGCCTTGTGGGAGCTCTAATCTCCCAATCTAAATTTCTCTGTTTTTTGATTTAAAAAAAAATATATCTTAGCATTTATTAATTTCTCCCAACTTCCAAGTCTTACCCTCATAATAACACTCTAATGCATTAAGAACAAGCATAAAAAAAATTCTTTGAAATCCAATACATATGAATTTTTGAAAAAGTTCTAACACATATGATTATTATCTCTCATAATAACACTTTAATGCATTAAGAACAAGTATAAAAAAAATTTCTTGAAAAGTCAATACATTAATTATTATCAAATATTAAACTTTATATAATATAATAAAAAAAAGACATTTAATTCTTTTGAAAATTCTAACACCTATTATATTATCAAAATATTAAACTTTAATATAATATAAAAATGAAAAAAAGAAGATATTTAAAAAAAAAATTTAAAAATCACAATTTACATATATAGATAATTGTAAAACACATCCGTGCATAGCACGGGTGATATGCTAGTCTATACTATATATTAAGCAAAAGGGAGTTTTTAACCCCAAGGCCTGTGGGAGCTCCAATCTCCTAATCCTAATTTCTAATTTTTTGATTTAAAAAAAAAAACTCAACATTTATTGACTTCTCTCAACCCAACCTCAGCATTTATGACTTCTCCCAACCATAATTCATTTTGACTTCTCTCATATTATTGCAACGCTCTTTTCATTTCTCCCATATACTATGGTTACACACAAAAATAAAAATAAAAAGATAAGAATTTAGCTATAGATCTCAAAAAGATTTATCATCTAAATTTAAATTATGATATACATAATACAAATTAATGTATTTTTTTTTTATGTATATCTATCAAAATTTTAAATCACTTTATGGGACAAATTAATCAATTTTCCAAAATTATTGATTTTTAATTTACAAATAGATTAAAAAAAACTATTGACTGATTTATTTATTTAATAACAAAAATATTTCATAATCTCTCCCTCCTAATCTCTCTCACAAATTTTCAAAAAAAAATATTAAAACTTGCATTCATTTTCTCTTCTCCAAAAAATCAGATAATATTTTCTATTGAAGTTTTAGATATTTACCTATATTTTATATATTATATTATAACATAACAAAAAAAACTAAAAAACTAAAAAAAAATCTTTAAAGTTTATCTAAATAAACTTTAAATCAATTAAACTCACATGTCTATCATATATCTAACTCACATCATAACTTATCTAAATAATAACAATTAAAAACAAACGAAAATCACAGATAAATTAAATTAAAAAAAAAAAAGATACCCACAACTCCATCTTAAATAAATTGAAAAAAAAACCCCCCGAATAGAAACCACACAAAAATAAAAATAAAAAGATATATCTATCTATCTATATATTAAGCAAAATGGAGTTTTTAACCCCCAAGACCTATGGGAGCTTCAATATCCCAATCTAAATTTTTTAAATTTTTTATTTAAAAAAAAAAAACTCAGCATTTATTGATTTGATCAAAATCCTCTAATTAGTATTTATTAATTTTTTTCAATCCATGCCTGCAATTATTGATTTGGTCAAAATCTCCTGATCAGCATTTAAAAATCTTTTAAACAAATAATTATAGATACAATTCGTGTATAGTTACTGCAATACCTTTTTCAACTTCTCCCATACATTATGGTTAGTGATAAGAAAAAAAATCTTAAAAAACATAATTTATATATTAAAAAAATCTAAAACAAATATAAATATCTATAATTATCACGTACATAACACGGGTGATAGGCTAGTCTATACTATATATTAAGCAAAAGAGAGTTTTTAACCCCAAGTCTTGTGGGAGCTCCAATCTCCCAATCTAAATTTCCTGATTTTTTGATTTAAAAAAAAAAACTTTAGCATTTATTAACTTCTCACAACCCCCAAGTCTTATCCTTATAATAACACTTTAATGCATTAAGAACAAGCATAAAAAAAATTCTTTGAAATCCACAACATATGAATTCCTTGAAAAGTCCCAACACATGTGATTATTATCCCTCATAATAACACTTTAATGCATTAAGAACAAGCATAAAAAAAAATTTATTGAAAAATCCAACACATATGATTATTATCAAAATATTAAACTTTAATATAATGTAATAAAAAAAATATTTAATTTCTTGAAAAGTCTAACATATATGATTATTATCAAAATATTAAACTTTAATATAATATAAAAAAAAGGACATTTAAAAATCACAATGTACATATATAGATAATTGTAAACACAATCCGTGCATAGCACGGGTAATATGCTAGTATCTATTAAGTAAAAGGGGGTTTTTAACCCCAAGTCTTGTGGGAGTTCTAATCTCCCAATCTAAATTTTCTGATTTGTTGATTTTAAAAAAAAAAAATTAGTATTTATTAACTTCTCCCAACTCCCAAGTCTTACTATCATAATAACAATTTAATGCATTAAGAACAAGTATAAATTTTTTTTTAAAAAAAGTCCAACACATATGATTATTATTAAAATATTAAATTTTAATATAATATAAAAAAGCAAAAAAAAAAAAGAAGACATTTAAAAAAAACAGAAAAGAAAACATTTAAAAATCACAATTCATATATATAGATAATTTTAAATACAATCCGTGCATAGCACGAATGATATGCTAGTATATATATAAGGAAAATGGAATTTTTAGTGAGAAGTCCTCTAAGAGCTCCAAATCCTCATTCTAATTTTCTTAATTTTAAATAATTACTTTTATTTAATAATCTCACATCGGGAAAAGAAAGAAAAAATTAGTTGTTTCACTCATATAAAGAGAATCTTATACTTCTATCTCATTTAGTGAAGAAAATCATGTGAGAGTTTCAATATCTCATACTAATTTTCTTGATTTTCTTAATTTTAAACAATTAAGAAAATCTCTATTGGCTAACTTTTATTTGATTATCTCATATCGAGAAAAGAAAGAAAAAGTCAATTGTTTAGGTTGGGATAGTTTAAGTTGGAAGCTTTTGTCATAGTTTAGGTTGATGGTTCACCAAACTGTACGGTGAAAATATATCTCTCTAATAAGAGGCCAACTTATATAATTTAAAGAGTTTTTTTAATAATAATAATAATAATAATAATAATAATAATATAATAAAAGAGTTTCGAAATTTGGACACCATCACCCCCAATTGGGTCCATCTTGCTTGTATGACTACAATTAATTATATTTTTAAAACAATAATTTGCTCCAAATGTAATGATGCAAGTTAATTCCATGATTATGATCACATGAATGACAATGTAACAAGACACATGTCGGAGATGAGAAGAGGTCAGTTGATTGACTTTGATTTATTTTTAGTTTTTATTAGTGTGGGGATATATTTTCTGAGTACCAACACGTGGCCAAGGTGACGCCGACGTGTCAGCCGAGGTGCCACGTGTCCTGGATGTTATGCCGAGGTCATCTCGGATAGGGCAAGGTTACCTCCGAAGATATCGGAATCCGAGATAAGCAGATGAGGGGCAAAAGTCCTAGAATGAGAGAAGACTTCAGTTTGAATTAAGATAAGACTCTTAGAGAGTTTATCCTAATCTTACTGGGAGTCCAAAATTAGTAGTAATCCTGAGTCCATAGAAGTTAGGCTTCTATTGGGACTAGGTTTATGCTGGCTATTAAAGAGAGGCACCCCTATAGGTTTAAGGTATGCTTTTGATACTCAAGCTTGTGAGTTTAGCACTTGATTTATCTTTGACAGATATACTGACTTGATCATCGGAGTGCCCCCGGGTGGACGAACCACCGCCAGAATCTTCTTTTTCTGTTGCAGGTCAGCCAGGTGTCATCTATTCTGCCGGTGCTCTCTAGCTGGTCACTAAGCGGGCAGTGTGGTCAGAAAATCACTCACACAATTTGGCACCGTCTGTGGGAAAGAAAGAAGAATAAATGGCCAATGAAAGAAAGAAGAATAGATGGCCAATGAAAGAAAGAAGAATAGATAGCTAATGACGAACAGAAGGATTAGATTGGAGACAACGCTCCTGCTGGGAGTGAGAGACCTATCAACCTCGACGTTGAAGGGGACGACTGCAACATAGAAACTCGTGACCAGAGTCACGGAGTGAAAGACACCAGCTTGAAAGGTGACGCACCAAAGACAACAGATCGAAGCGGATACTACAACGAAGATGACCTCCAGGTATGGAAGGATAGATATCTGCGGAGGAACGAAGACCCTTCCAGAAGGGATGCAAAGACAGGGGGCATGAGCACTCCCAAGGAGATAACATTCAAGTATAGAAGAACTCATCATAAGTGAGCAGATCCCGGATTCTAGATCCTGGATCCCGGATCCGAGAAGACATGATCTTGGCCTAGATGAGTAGGCCCGAGAAGAGAAGAGCTCAACCTGAGTGAGCAGATCCAAGATTCTAGCAGACAAGATCTCGGCACTTAAGTCCAAGAAGAGAAGGGCTCAGTGAGCAGATCTCAGATCCCAGAAGATAAAAAAAGAAAACACACAAGGTTGGATTGCAGTTGGCCAGGTTGAAGACCTTTTACAAGGTTCGCAAAAGAGTATGTGGAAGCCATGCAGGGGGCAGAGAGAAAAAGAATATGTTTACCACTTGTTGAAATTTGTAGCAATTTACAAGTTAGTTAACCGATATGATGTTTACCACTTGTTGAAATTTGTGGACAATTTACAAGTTGAAGTTAAACCGAAATCATTGTTTAACACTTGTTGAAATTTGTTGACAATTTACAAGTTGAAGTTAAGCTGAAATCATTGTTTAACACTTGTTGAAATTTATAGCAATTTACAAGTTGGTTAAACTGATATGATGTTTACCACTTGTTGAAATTTGTAGCAATTTACAAGTTGGTTAAACCGATATGATGTTTACCACTTGTTGAAATTTGTAGCAATTTACAAGTTGAAGTTAAACCGAGATGATATTTAACACTTGTTGAAATTCTGCGTGAATTTACAAGTTGAAGTTAAACCGAGATGATATTTAACACTTGTTGAAATTCTATGTGAATTTACAAGTTGAAGTTAAATCGAGATGATATTTAACACTTGTTGAAATTCTGTGTGAATTTACAAGTTGAAGTTAAACCGAGGTCGTATCGGAAGAATATTGGTTTAAACACTTGTTGAAATTCTATGTGAATTTACAAGTTATAGTTAAACCGAGGTCGTATCGAAAGGAAGATGGTTTAACACTTGTTGAAATTTTGAGAAAAATTTACAAGTTGAAGTTAAGCCGAGGTTATGATAAAGGATGATGGTTAAAACACTTGTTTAAATTTTTGAGAAAAATTTACAAGTTAAAGTCAAGCTCAAGCAATATCTGCGTACTTGCCGAGACTACCAGGTTGTCAAAACTTGAAATATGAAAAACTGAAGTCTTGATAGAAGACATTAAGAAAGTGACAAGTCCTAAGCAACTCTTGTGAATATATTTGTTACAATATTTTCAAGTGTTAGGACAAGGCCGAGATGAGCAAGATTAGAAGTTGTAACAGAGGTATTTTACCCGAAGAGATTGCACAGTCAAGGTGTACATTGAAGACATGTAAATTATTCTAAGTGTAGAATCATACAAAAGCAGAAAAAAGAAGACATTCATTCAAAGAAGAAATTAGAGAAATTCATTTAAAGAAGAAAGAAGGCACTTCAGCCTGAATATTGAAAAATAAATTATTCAGACTACAAAAATGGCACGTTGGCCGGATTAAAAGTATACAAAGAAGGACAAAGTACAAGGTACAAGGTACAAGGAGTAAAAGAAGGAAACAAAACTACTCGGCATCAATGGCAGGATACAGAAGACAGTTGGGAAGACTTCTCAGCAGCCTTCTCGGCCTCGAGCTCAGCATCGATCTCCCGAAGAGTTTGATCAAAGCTCTTCTCGGCGATTGGCACCTCAGAGTTTGAAGGCAAGGATTAAAAGTAAGAATCTAGAAAAAGACACAGAAAATAGAAACAATAATGTAATTCGTAATTAAGAATGGTGATGAAGCTATCAGGAAATCAAGACAAAAAGATTGCACAGGTGTGTCAAGCCAAGAACAGTGGCAGAAATCAACAGATATGTGAACAGTGTGTATTCAAGAAGATGATTTGGAAACAACGAGTAAAACAGCTATGGTGATTAACAATGAAGCAGAGCTTCTTGGAAAACAACAAGAAATAAAACCAGGAGGAACAGTGGCTTACCAGAAAGAGGGAAGCCGAAATGAGAATTGCCGAAGTCTGACAACGGATGTGAAAATGATAGAATGGTGTAAGCTTCACCGGAGGAGAGTAACGAAAACAGTTGCAGAGCTTGAGAGCTTGGAACAATGACGGATTTAAGCAAAAGAGCTAGAAAAAGAAAAAGGCAGAGGATTGAATGAAAAAAAAGAAAAATCAGAGTCAAGAAAACGACAAAGTTCAAGAATAAAGCCAAGTGCACAGGTACTAAGTAAGTATGTGAAGAACAAGAAAGTAATGACCCAGACACGATGCTAGCAACAGAAAGCGGATATGGCAAGAACAGTGCCAGGCGTTCAAACAATTCAAAACTTGAAAACAGAGGAAAATAGAAGACAACAGAGGACAAGTAAACGGATTCAGAAGAGTTATGAAAGATTGAGCTTAATAAAAGAGTTTATGAACCTACCAAGAGAAATGAACGTCGATATGAAGATCGCCGGAGTCAAATAGATGACTGGAAGTCGGGAACCCACCGAAGAATGTGAGTGGAGCAGTTGCAAAGCCCTTGGAGTTTATGAATTAATGGAACAAGAACCTCAGCTAGGAGGTGTGATCTCGAGCAGCTTGGAAAGCATGAAGCTTGATACTTGACAGCAGTGGACAGTAAAGTTCAGGGAACTTTGAGGTCGGCGAGTTTGATCTCGGACAGAGGGGCACAGATGAACGAACAGTGTAAGTTCCATCACCTCAGAATGCCGAGGTAATAGAACCTAGGGGGGCAGTTGTGGGGATATATTTTCTGAGTACCAACATATGGCCAAGGTGACGCCGACGTATCAGGCGAGGTGCCACGTGTCCTGGTTGTTATGCCAAGGTCATCTCGGATAGGCCGAAGTTACCTCCGAAGATATCGGAATCCGAGATAAGCAGATGAGGGGCAAGAGTCCTAGAATGAGAGAGGACTTCAGTTTGTATTAAGATAAGACTCTTAGAGAGTTTATCCTAATCTTACTGGGAGTCCAAGATTAGCAGTAATCCTGAGTTCATAGAATTTAGGCTTCTATTGGGACTAGGTTTATGTTGGCTAGAAAAGAGAGGCACCCCCATGGGGTTAAGGTATGCTTTTGATACTCAAGCTTGTGAGTTTAGCACTTGATTTATCCTTGACAGATATACTAACTTGATCATCAGAGTGCCCCCGGATGGACGAACCACCGCCGGAATCTTCTTTTTTTGTTGTAGGTCAGCCAGGTGCCATCTATTCTGCCGGTGCTCTCCTGCTGGTTACTAAACGGGCAGTGTGGTCAGAAAATCACTCACACAATTAGTAACATTCTGAACAAATTAAAATTCGATTTACTTTGAGCAAGACTATCATTTATAATCACGTAATTTTATTATATTTAATTTTTAAAAATAAATAATAATGAATTTGATTTTTTTTTAATATGCGTATGAGTTTACAAAATGATCAAGTATGATAAATTCACCAACCTAAACTATGCGCCTCTCATTCCTGTTGGCTAACGCTGCAGTATACTGTAGTCAATCCTCATTAGTGAGGATCGCAACAGAACTCTCGGATACAGAGAAGACGAAGATGGTCAAAACCAATATATGGACACAGTCACTTTGAAAGTGCGTGGGGCTGGACTTCAAGATGAAGTTGCCTACCTATCCCAAACATGGAAATCAAGCCTTACGTAGTTCCGGTTGTGTCACAACCGAACTATCGGATTCAGAAAAGGCAAGGATGATCAAAACCATTACATGGACACACTTGATTTGGAAGTGTTTGTGGCTGGACTTCAAAATGAAGTTGCCCCAAACATGGGAATCAAGCCTTATGTAGTTCCGGTTAAGGTACACTTGTGTATTAACCCCTCATCTTCTACGCTCTAACTTTTGCCAAGGCCGCCCTTCCGGGTTTTCAAGTTTTGTTTTCCTTTTCTTTTCAATTCTTTTTTATTCATTCATTTTTGTCTTTTCTTTTTCAAATCTTTTCATTCTCTTTTTTTTTTTTTCAAATATTTTCATTCTCTTTTTTTTTTTTGCATTTTTTTATATTCTTTTCTTTTCTTTTTCTTGCTCTAACTTTTGCTTGGGTCGCCCTTCCGGGTTTTCGGCCCAGTGAGCCTCTCAAATGGTAAAAGTGTAACAAGTCCATGCCAAATGGTTTTAGGATTTCGAAGCCATCCGTATCTGGGAGGGTGGCTGTTGTATTGACTTGTAGAAGGATCCATCTTCGGCTCTTCGAGCACATCGGACATTTTTGCCCCTAGTTCGAAGGGTGCTTCTGTTCGAGCTTCGCAAGCTTCTTCTGATGAGGTCTGATCTTCTTGATCTGACTTTCTTGGCCTCTTGTTCGAGGGCTGCTTCAAATTTGGCCACGTAGGCCTCATGTTGTAGTTGACCGTTGAACATTCTGAACTAAGGTCCAGGGTTTGAAAGCAAGGGCTCAAGTCTTGAGGCTGAGAGTGATTCTAAGCTGCACAATCTCAAGAGCGATTCCACACAGGTCTTCGCAGGACTGCGCAAAATATTTTGTTTTTGAAATTTTTTTAAGAAAGCGACAAATTGCTCGTGCTGAAGATAGTACGGAACCAATCTGGATCAAGCCAGGGTCCTTCTCAATACTCACGTTAACAAACATGATTTCAATCATTAAGGGCTTAGCATGCCTGTAGACACCCCATTTTTGACCGTCCTCAAGACTTGGACGTCACCGTTTAAACACTCGGTGATTATCCATGTTTGTGCTCGTTTGGAGTTCCCGGAGGTCTCGGCTCGCGTGCCCTGCCTCAGGATCTCCGAACTCAACCGTTTAGTGTCTGGTTCCACACCAAACACTTGCATCTTGCCTTTGAGAGGCAGGGTAGGGCTTGTAGACCATCCCCACCCACCACCGGCAGTGGCTAGAGGTCACCGGCTAGGTTTTGCTGTAGTCGGCACATTTTGTTGCCGGCCGGCACTATTTGTTGCCGGTCAGCACTATTTAGTGCCGGCCGGCACTCTTTTTGGCCAAGATGGCATTTTTGGCCGGCCGATTACTGTGCATCTGCTTTTGCAGAATATTTAAGACAGCTGTCTGCCTTTTGCATCCCTCCATAACGTGTATGGAGGGATCTCCTCTTATGAAGCTGTCTTGTAAGCTTTACAAGACAAAAGCTTCTATATAGGAAGGGGCTTCTCTCTTGGCTAAAAGGGTTAGACACTAGGATATTTTGGAAGAGCTTAGACAGCCATTGTTAGGGTTTTGAGTTCTAGGTTAGGGTTTGATACACTTTCCTCTCTCTCTTTCCCTCTTGTGTGTGTTTAGTGCACTTGGTCTTACTATTGCACACAAACACATAGTGTTTCACCTCTTTAGCTCTTGAGGTTCTAAGGGACTAGTTTGAAGTTTTGGAGTTGGATTCAAGCAAAGAGGGCCATTGGAGCACCATTGTTGAAGAAGTCTTCAAGGGAAGAATTCCCCCCTTTTTACCCCATTTTTGCATTGTATTTTTACCTGCCTTAAATTCGTTTTGTGCTTGGTGTATAAACAAAAAAGTTCTTTTTTAGACCCTCTGATTGTTTATTAAGAGGTTTTTGGTTTGGGGTGGTTGACCCCTCTTAGGCCTTGAAAGGCCTCATTTTGAGCCATTTTGTTGCTAGTTTCGGGACTTTGGTGTTTGGGCTCCTTCACCACATGAAATCTTGAGGGATTTTAGTGGTGGAGATGGTGCTTGAAGTCTCTAAAGGAGAGGGCCACCCCTCTCCTTGTTGTCCTTGAAAAGGGCATGTTTTGGCCTCTTGAGGGAGCACCATGTTAGAGTGTGTATTGAACCATGACTTGGCTGTTTTTTTATGCTTAATATGTCATGTTATGCCTCTGTTTTACTTGGTTTTGGTACCTCCATGCATGCTTAGCATAGTTGCCATGTAATACCTTTGTTTATGCCTTAATATGCTTAGGTTGTTAGCCTTTGTTGGAGCATGTTTTAGGCCTAATCTTGTGAAGATTAATGTGCATTTTGCCATGTTTTAGGTCTGTCCATAAGTGTTTGGGTCGATTTTGGCATGCTCATATAGCCCCTTTGCATTCCGGCTTGTTGGCCTTAAGTATGTGCATGTATAGCATGGCACCTTTGCATTAATTTGGTGATTTGGGACCATCTTACATGTTATTTCAGTCCCATTTTCATGCTTGTGTGATTGCCTTGCATGCCTCTTTAATGCTTTGAAAGCATGTGTTGCATGCTCCATGTTTTGACCATTATGCATGCCTTTGTTTTTGAGCCATTTAGATGCCATCTAAGTGGTCTTTTGGGCCTTATGTTATGTGCTAAAATTCTGTTTTTAGTCATTTAGTCCATGCCATGTTAGGTCTTGCTACGTGTAGTTCAATGCCCCATTGGTTTGCTTTGAACACTTAGGCCATTTGTTGCATGCTTGGCTTGATTCATTGCTTGGTTTGGCACCATTTTATAGCATGATTTTAGAGCTCATGTTGCATGATAATTGTTCATGAAATCTCTTGTCAAGTGTGCTTGAATGTTGCTTGCTTTATGCCTAAGTGTTGGCCCTTAATCATGTGTATGTGTGCATATGTGTTTAGCCTCCATTTTTGGGTATTTTGGCCACTGTTTTGGGCCTATTTAGAGCTGCCTAATTCATGTATAAGTCCATCTTTGCATCCATTTGCATGCCCCTATGTTTGCTTGTATGCTTGCATAAGTTTGTTGCCATGCCATGTTGCATCCTTAGCTTGCATGCCTAGGTTGCATTGCATTTTGCATGCATGCCTTGTTCCTTGACTTAGTGACAGGAATTGGGCCTTGTTTGGTTGATTGGTTTGCATGCATTTGAAATCAAAGTTGCATACTTGGTTCTTTGGGCCATCATGCATGGAAATGCGTGATTGGTGGTCCGAGAATCGAGGCACATGCCCCTTTGAGTCATTACCATGATAAGGGACATGGTTGGTGCATATATGCCTTGAATTGTGCTGCCATGCTTTGCCTTGCCCTCTGTTGCTGTTATTTGCAGATTCTGCAGGAACACTCTGCCGACCGGCAGTTTAAAGTGCCGACCGGCAATAATTTCTCTGCCGACATCTTCACCTTGTGCCGGTGGCAATTCTACTTAGCCGGTGGTACTCCTCAATTCCCAGAGAAGCAGTCCTGAGGTTTTGACAACCTCCAGAGGAGCAGAGGAAAGAAAACAGAGGCAACTTACGCATGGCGGCGCGTTTCCCGAGGCGATTTTCCTACTTTTCTTAGTTTATTTAATTTGTTAATTAAATTGATTAATTTATAATATTTAATTAGCTTGTGTAGTTAATTAATTTGTAATATTTATTTGGTCCCTCCGAGTGAGGGCGAATCTATAATAAGTGTGTGTGAGTGGTGTGTATGTCTTCCAATCCCCACTTCTTTCTTCCCTTTTACTTACCTGCTTTGATGGTTAGTAATAGGGCACGTTTAATTTAGCATACCTTATGCTATGCATGCGTGCATCCGTACATTTGTATTACATACATTAGGCTCGGTACATCACACTAAATGCATTTGTACTTCAAATTCAAAAACTGAATATGTGATAGTTGTGCATTTTCACATGCCATGTTTAGGATAGCCGAGACTATTCTAGCAACATTTTATATGCGATGCATTAGGCACTTAACATGGACTTGGATCATGCATGTTTGCTAACGAGTTCTTTGTTTTGGCACGGAGTACGATGTAAGTATTTTCCTGCTTTAGCATCTCGCATGCGTGTGAATGCTATCATGACAGTATGTTTACCATGTGGCTAGATGCTTATGTGATAAACTGTTTTGAATGCCCGTGGGTGAAGGTTGGATTGTTTGAGTTGGGAAAACTCGTTGAAATTCGTGTTTTAGCCTACTTGTGAGTAGCAAATCCCGAAGCACTTTTTTTTGAAAAACCGAACGGATATGCAATGCTTATTTCCAAATTAGGTAATCTAGTCTATACTTGTTTGCTGCGCGCATAACATAGTAATTCTAGGCTAATAAATGGGATAAGAATACGTAATGTTTTCAAAATCGGATATCATGGTTAGTAGAGGCCGGTCTTCGGACCGGGCGAAAGGGGGTGCTCATAGCTGACCTTCCCCAATCGTACCCAAGCTCCCGAGCCGAGACAACTCCGGTGATGATGGACATGTGGCCTTCGGCACCGAGTCAGGGTTTCCTAAATTTCCCCATTTTAAAAATATTTAGGTGGCGACTCTGTATCTGGCAAAGCAGTCCATGTTTGGCACTACGTTTTCAAAAATCTGTTTCTCAAAACGATTTGCCGGATTTGGACTCTTTGGTTCAGATTTAGAACCGTAACACAAATCGAGAGTCCAAACTGTAGCGAGGGTCCCTCGCGGACTTGTTACAATGCCTCTCTTTCTCTCAATTTGATCAAAGTTTTGCAAATCCCGAGAAATTCCTTCCTCTTCGTTTTCATCACCACAGTGTTAAAAAAGTTTCAAAAAACTTAGGTCAATGCAATGAATTCGAGGTGCAGAAGAGTACGTGAGATGCTCCACCATTTCATTCAAATTTTCTGGCACAACTAGCTTGAAGTAGCAATAGGCACGGAAAACATGATAGCCGCAGTTGTTTCATTCAGATTTCTTGGTTGCAACTGGCTCCACAACAGAGACAGACTTAAAAGAAAACAAAAGGGTAATTACAAAACAAAACGGTGTTCGAGGCAACAACCCCGGAATCACCTGACATTCTATACAATGGGACTGACTCGACACAACAAGACAGACCCTTAAGCAAAAAGACTGACTCAGGACAAAGAGACAAATTCAAAACAAAAACAAAGAACTGACTCAACACCCAAGCCAGAAGTTACAAAATTGCATTCGCAAATGCTCCCAACAGTGCGTGCCAAACGCACATCTGAAATACACCGAGCACCTCCCGCAGGTGGTCCAACCCCTGATCACATACTTGCAGTATCCTCGAAATCCAACAATTCAGCGGTGACAGACTTTGCTGAGGTGGGTGGGAGGATGACCTCATTGTCGATCAAATCTTGCACTTCATGGAAAAGGCGAAAACAACCATCGGTGCTGTGACCGGTTTGCTGGTGGTACGCGCAGTACAAGGCCGCATCATGTGTGAGAGGAAGATTCTTCGGGAGAGGTCAAGGCTTGAGGGGTTTAAGATGCCCCTTTTTAGCCAAAATTTGAAATGCCCTAGACAAAGGCATGTAGAGGGCATAAAAGACTCTACGCCCTCGAGGCAGATACTTCGAAGTCTGAGGGTTCTTGCTAGACGCACTAGCGAAAGGGTCGGCAGGCACTGCCTTGGCATTCTGATCTTTCCCAGGGGTAGGGTTGGGAGTAGAAGGAACTGTTCTGGCATGACGGGGTTTATCTCGATTTTTCGCCTGGCTTGAACTGCCTTCGGTTGGAGTGGGGAAAGCATCATCCACAGTCTTAGCCATGACTGCGAGTATTTGTTGCTTATTCATCCCCCCGGCTTTCAAAGCCTCGACTGCCCATAGCAGTTGTTCAACGGGATCAGCATCTGTTCCCATTTTGTTCTTACCTCTAGCCTCAGCCTGATCGAGGGTTTGGTTTGCTATATCAGAGCGAAACCCGATTATGGTTGGCATGTCACGGTCATAGCTTGGGATAGCCTCAGGTTGGTTGAGCTCGATCACAATTCGCCCCAATAACGGGGGCTCCTGCGGTACAAAATTCCCGGCATATGATGCATTTGGTGGCGGAGCCGACATTCCGTAAGCGAGATCAGCCACAGACCTCTGAAGGTCACCAATCATTCCCATCAATTCAAACGTGGTGGGCTCACGTGCTTGGAACAACTGGGGCTCCCAGATCGGGCGCGCGGCAGGCAACCTGGGCGGATATGGTACTTCAATATTGGCCTCATCCCGCAAGATGGTTCCTTGGTCTAATGCGGCTGCCATAACCATGATTTCCTCTGAACTTTGGGTCATCATAAGTCCACTGAACTTGAACGGAGATTATGCAACCGCGATTGACGGGTCAGACGTCTGCCTTGCCTCAGCGAAGGAGAACACCAAATCTCTGAACCCAAATCTCTAAACTGAAAGGAAAAATAAACAGCATTTCAGCCCAAACGGAACAGACACAGGCGTAGCTGAATAACTATACTCTACTACTGGTCACTGTTCCCCAAAATCATTGCTCCCCAAAAAAATTGAATTTGATACCCGTAGATATAACCGATTCCCCAAAACACTAATACTGATGCCCTCAAGCCTGGTACTAAACTTGCAAACTGATATGTGCGTTCTTGTAGAGGTACACTCTAAAAGCACATAGCAAGTAAATGAGAACCAAAACACCCCTATGTTGGGGTAGGGTTTCCCTGTCCTATTTTGTCAGGAACTAGGATTTCACTACGCACGCAGCGGTTTCAAACAACCTATAATCGGGTAGCAACCTGTCTTAGCTTGGAATGGTCACTATGAATTCCGAATATGCACTAGGTCGAATGGTCAAAAGGGTGCCCTGATAAAATCAGGGTTTGTGTTCCCATCGTGGTAGAGCCCGTAACTAGCCAACCTTATGGCACGTAGCCTCAGGCTAACTGCTCAGGAATAGCAGATGGCAAACACGGTGTCCTAGGCGCACCAATGCACTTGCAATGCAAAGAAACACATAAGTGTAGTTAAAACAAGATATCACGAGTTCGAGTCAAGCTCTCTAAACTCCTCCCCAGTAAAGTCGCCAGAAACTGTAGACGTCCCCCGAACGTCCCGGGAGGAATGAATCCCCGCCGTTCTATTCGTTTGTGGGTTTACTACAGTTCAGACTCTCGAATTGTCATGGTTCTTAATCTGATCTCACAATGTGCAATGTGAGATTGATAAATCACCAAAGAGTCCAAATCCGGCAAATCGTTTTGAGAAAACAGATTTTTAGAAAGAAGTGCCAAACATGGACTGCTTTACCAGATACAGAGTCGCCACCTAAATATTTTTTATTGGGAAATTTAGGAAACCCTGACTCGTTTGCCTAAGGCCACGTGTCCGGCATCACCAAAGTTGCCTCAGCTTGGGAACTTGGATACGATTGGGAAACGTCAGCTATGAGCACCCCCGCTCGCCCGATCCGAAGATCGGCCTTTACTAACCATGATATCTAGTTTTGAAAATGTTATGTGTTCTTATTCCGATTAATCAGCTAATCTTACTATGTGATGCACACAACACAAAAGTATAGACTAGATCGCCTAATTTGGAACAAAGCATTGCATATCCATTTGTTCGGAAAATGGTTTGAAATTTGCTACTCGCAAGTAGGCTAAAATACGGATCTCAACGAGTTGTTCCAACTCAAGCAATCCAACCTTCACCCACAGGCATTCAGGCAGTAACATCACATGAGCACATAGCCACATGGTAAGCATGCTGTCATGTTAACATTCACACTCATGCGAGATGCTAAAGCATAAATACTTACAGCGTACTCCGAGCCAAAACAAAGAACATGTTAGCAATCAAACGTATGATCCAAGTCCATGTTAAATGGCTAATGCATCACAGGCAAAATGCAATCTAGAATAGGCTCGGCTAATCTTAGGATGGCATGTGAAATGCAAAAAGTAACATGTATTCAAGTTAGATTTGAAATACTATGCAGTTAGCATGATGCGCCAAGCCCGGTGCATACAATACTGATAAATGAATGCACGCATGCATAGCATAAGGTATGCTAAATTAAATATGCCCTAGTACTAACCATCAAAAGCTGGTAAATAAAAGGGAGAAAAAAATGGGGGTTGGAAGACATGCACACACACACCCAGACTTATTACACATTCGCCCTCGCTCGGAGGGACCAAAAGAATAATACAAATTAATTAACCTACAAGCTAATTAATTATTACAGACCACTTAACTAGTTAAGCAAATTAACTAAGCTAAGAAAGCAATAAAACAGCCTCGGGAAGAGGGTCCAATGCATGTGTACTCGGGTTTGCTCGGAAATCTGTCACCATGCACAAGCTGCCTCTATTTACCTTGCTTTGCTCTTCTGAAAATTGCACAAGTCCCAAGGAACACTCTCTGAACACTGTGGAGTATCACCGACCAAGGGGAAACATCACCGACCATGGTAGAAGGGTCATCGACCAAATATTCAGCTCTCTGCCATCCATCATTGGTCGATCGGCACTTTATGCAGTCGACGGGCCATATTATCTGCAGAATCCTGTTTTGACAGCAGCAGAGGGCAAACATGGCATGGTAATGCATTTCAAGCAAATGTTTGCACAAACACCCTCCTTATCATGTTCATGACTCAAAGGAGGATGGTCCTCGACCCTCGGGCCACCAATCGCGCATTTCAATGCGTGATGGCCAAAGAGGCCAAGTTATGCATTTTGATGTCAAATGAAATGCAAACCAAATAAACATATAAGACCCAACCTCTATCACTTGATCAAGAGACAAGGCATGCATGCTTAATGCAATGCAACCTAGACATGTGATCTAAGTATGCAATCATGAGCATGAAAGCAAGTAATGTGTACTAAGCACACAACCTAAACAAACAAACATGCAAGGTATGTAACAACATGTGCAAGCTAACAAGCATGCAATATGCAATACGAACATGCAAACATGCAAGACACATAATATGTTAAGCAACCAAGACAAAAGGAAGAAAACATGCAAAATGCGATGTGATTCAAGCGTGCAACACATGCGATAGGCCAAGTATGCAACAACGCACAAGGCAAGCATGCAACAACATGCAAATGAGGGACTTACACCAAGATGGACAGCTCTCTACTAGGTCCAAAATAGTGGCCAAATGCTAAGGAAATGAAGGCCAAAACACATACAAACATGCATGCATGGACAGCTCTCTACTAGGTCCAAAACAGTGGCCAAATGCTAAGAAAATGAAGGCCAAAACACATACAAACATGCATGCACGCATGGCCTAACTCTTAAGCATAAAGAAGCAACTTTTAAGCACACTTAAAAGAGGATAAACATGAACTAATGGCAAGCATAGAAAGCTCTGAAAATACATGAGGAATGATGCCAAATCAACCTATCAATGCAAGCAAGGCATGCAACTATGTCCAAAACTCAAGGTAAGCCAAGCGGCTTAAACCATAGCTATATGAAGCAAGTCCCAAAGGGCCATAGGGACTCAAAACCACCCCAAGGCAGATCAAAACAAGGTTAAAGGCACACCTAGATGGCATCTAAATGGCTTAAGTCTAAAGGCATACAAAAGGGTTCAAACATGGAGCATAAGATACCAACCTCCTAAAGTATTAAAGGAGCATCAAATGTAAGTATACAAGCATACCACAAGGACTGAAATGATGTTATAAATGGTGCCAAACCACTGAAACAAGCCAAGTAATGCATGCTCAACACTCACACACCCAAGGCTAACAAGCCAAAATGCAAGGTGGGTATGCAAAGCATGTCATGGATGGCCAAAACAACTCCAAACAGACCTTAAGCATACTAAGACATGCATAAAAGCTTCACAAAGCTAGGTCAAAAACATGCTAGAAACAAGGTTCAAAGCATAAAGCATGTTAACGCAATTCATGGCATTACAAGACAAGTATGCAAAGCAAGCATGGTGTGTCTAAACCAACTTAAAACAGTGCTATATCATGGCAAAATAAGCACAAATACTAGCTAAGATATGGCCAACATGAACTCAACAATGGTGCTCACACATGAGGCTAAAATGACAACTTTTGAAGACAACAAGGAGAGGGGATGGCCCTCTCCTTCTTAGGACCTCAAAGCACCATCCCCACCACTGAAATCCAGAGGATTTCAGTGGTGAGAAGGCCCAAACAAGGTGGTCTCGGAGCTCACCAAAATAGCACAAAATGGGGACCAAACAAGGCCTAAGAGGGGTCAAACAACCCCAAACACCAAAACAACCTTAAAAAACTATTTTAAGCACTTAAAATCAGAACTTTTATATGTTATAAGTTAAGCTTAAAAACAGATGGAAGGATGGCTAAAAGCCTATGCAAAAATGGGGAATAAAGAGGGAAAAATCTCACCTTTGTAGACCACTTCAAGAATGGAGCTCCAGCAGCCTTTCCAAGCTTAAATCCACTCAAGAACTCTGAAAATAACTCCTTAGTACCTCAGTAGCTAAAGGAAAGTGTAACTCTAGGTGTTTGTGTGCAAAACTATGAACAAAATACCTTCATACACACACAAAGAGCAAAAGAGAGGGAGATATAGAGATAGATAGATACACAAGACCTAACCCTAATTCAGACCTCCGGAACTCTTTTTTTGTAACCCCTAAGGAGGGAGGAGAAGGCCTCTCTTTATAGAGGATCACTCTTGCAAAGCTTACAAAACAAGCTAAGCAAGAGTGAAATCCCTCCATACACGTGTATGGAAGAGGTGCAAAGTGGGTGCCAGCTAGCACAGCTGGCACAAAATATCTGCCAAAAGCAGATGCACAGTGATCGGCCAGGCAAAAATGCCAAATTGACCAAATAAATGGTCGACCGACCAAACAGAGTGCCGACCGACCAAACATTTGGCCAATGGCAACAAAACAATGGCCGGTGGCTTCAAGCCATGACCGGTGAGATGTGGGGATGGCCAACAAGCCATTCCCTACTCCTCAAAAGCAAAACACAAGTGTTTAGTACAAAACCAAACACAAAACAGACAAGTCGAGAGATCTTGAGGCAAGGCGCGTGGCTGAGACCTCCGAGAACTCAAGACGAACACGAACATGGATGATCACCGAGTGTTCAAATGGTGAAGTCCAAGTCTTGAGGACGGTCAAAAATGGGGTGTCTACAGTTGCCCCTCTTTGACAGAACTCGAAAGTCATAACAATGACGGGAGTGCGTGTCAAAGCCCAAAGACGACCCATTTTTGACAAGGCCGAAGACTTAGACAAACATGCAAGACAATACAGATATGCACCCGAAGGCGGGGGCAAAATGCAACTGACAATGCAAGAAGCCGAACATAACTCATGATCATGCAAAGAAAGCTGTAACGAAGCATAACATGCAACAGTTTTAAGCAAGAACCAAGCTACATTATAATGCAAAAAGGATGTAATAGAATTATTCAATTCTCGATATGCCTCACACGGAGAATACAATACCTGTGCGGTTTGCCTGGTTGCACCAGCTTCAAATGAACCATACATACAATATTGTGCCTGAAAGAGAAAGAAAACTTAACAGGTACGATATCGTTAGTAACATGCATAACAATGCAATCTAAGCTGCGTAACAACGTAAGTGAAGGAGTGCATGACAATGCAACCTATATGTGACAACGCATAACAATGCGGAATGGATGCAAAATGATAATGCAATATATACAAAACTATATATAAACAATGCAAATGATATGCAATGCAATTGAAACATGATCAAACCATAAGCAGTTCAAAACCACACAAATATCATAAAGATGATGGAGATGCAAAGTCCGTCTACCATAGAAAAGGTGCTGACACCCTCAAACCACAATACCAGCAGTGGAATAGGCGGGTACACATGCAGAACTATGAGTGTGTAGACGGAACACAAGATACAAGTAATTGGGTGGGATGATATAAGTGGGGAATGCTCTACTGAGGAAAGACTATGATCCTAAATGCTGGACGCAAAACACCACACTACAATGCAATGAATGAAATGGATATGGCGCGTGACCAAAACATATCTTGCCTAGGAAAGGCATGGACACAAACAAACCATGTTTAACACAGAAACGGTGCCGTCACCCTCAACACTAGGTGCGTACACATAATATCATAACCGTGCTTCAACGCGAGAAGTATAGGCATATACCAGACCAAGCTCAACATGGGAAGGCGCAAGCCATAGATGAAGGTGATGCGATGAACGCATGCAAGCTACAATGCAATTTATACAATATGCAATGTAATATTTACGATGGATAAGGCCTGCGGTCGAACCGTGGCTTGCCTAGGAAAGGCATGGACACATACAGACCACGTTTAACACGGAAACGGTACCGTCACCCACAACACTAGGGCCGTACACATAATATCATAACTGTGCTTCAACGCGAAGAGTACAGGCACATACCAGACCAGGCTCAACATGGAAAGGCGCAAGCCGTAGATGGAGGTGATGCAATGAATGCACGCAAGCTATAATACAATATATACAATATGCAATGGAATGTAATATTTACAATGGATAAGGCACGCGGCCAAACCGTATCTTGCCTAGGAAAGGCATGGACACATACAGACCACGTTTAACACGGAAATGGTGCCGTCATCCACAACACTAGGTGTGTACACATAATATCATAACCGTGCTTCAACGCGAAGAGTACAGGCACATACCAGACCAAGCTCAACATGGAAAGGCGCAAGCCGTAAATGAAGGTGATGCACTAAATGCATGCAAGCTACAATGCAATATATACAATATGCAATGGAATGTAATATTTACAATGAAATGTATGACAATGCACTATTTACAATGATGCATCACAATGCATGTTTGTTTTTTTGGTTTTTTGTTGTTGTTGTTGTTGTTTTTTTTTTTTTTTTTTTTTTTTTTGAAATGCTTTTTTTTTTTTTTTGAAATGCAAATGATAATGCATTTTTTTGTTTTTGTCTTTTGAAATGCGAATGAAAAATACATGATAATGACAATGCACATGAGACACGTATGACAATGCAAATGAACTGCGCATGATAATGCGAGGTAAGGAAGATGCACGACAATGCATGTAAGGTGCGCAAGACAACGCGTGATAAGGATTATGCATGACAATGCATGTAAGCTGCGCATGACGATGCGGCCTAAAGAAGATGCATAACAATGCAGGTATGGCGTGCGCTACAATGCACAAGAACCTAAGATAAAACCCGCCAAGAGTCATTCAGGCACGACAAACACCAAAGGACTTGCACCTTTAGAGGATTTAAGGTCTCCTAGACCGATATTAAAATGCATAACAATGTAAGTATGATAAGCATGACAATACGAGTGAAATGACGTATAACTCAACGCGCGTTCGCGACAAAACCTATGTAAAGCAATTTCTGAGTCTCTCAAGAGACAAAAGGATACAAAAAGAATACACCTTGCACGTATTCGAGTGCTACGCACAGAAGACATGGCACAGAGACCGGTTAAGCTTCGAAAATGTATTTTCTTGCACTGTGTTGAGTAATGGAGGCCCCAAACCACATCAAAGACCTAAAAAAAGGTGTAAGAGACTCACCGGCCATCGGGGGAGGTCACCGGCCATCCATTGGCCACAAAACAATGCCATCGGCCAAATATTTGGCCGACCGGCCAAATGTGCTTGGATCGGGGCAGTTTGGTCAATTCAGCACGGGTCTTTAAAAATAGGGCTTATAGCCCTCATTTCTCACTTCCCAAAAACTCGAAAACCTTTTTCCTCTTCCTCTAGGTTATTTTCCAACCTTTTATTCTCCGTTTTCCTCGGTTTTAGGGCCCATTTCATTGTTCGATTCGCGAACTCCTTCGCGTTTCGAACATTTTGAACCGAACAAATCTTTGTTTTGGTGTCTCTTTCTCGATTTCCACCACTCGGGGTTTGTTTCCCTCGAGTTTTCCTTGATCTCTGTGCCTTTTCCACACCCCGATCTTTCTGGCCATTTTTCACCCTCCTGTGGTTGACTTTTTAGTTGACTTTTCGTATTCTTGCCCGGTTTTCACTCTTTCGGCCATTTTCACACCATTCTCGGCATGGCGGATGATATTCCGCGAGGCGGGACTCCTCCGGAGCAAGAGATGGACCCCGAGGCCGAGCTCTTGCCTCTCAGTGTCCGACCGTTCAACTCGACGACCTACAGGCCGGCGATTCACGTGCTGCCTCCTGATGGTCTTCGCCAGTTCAGGAGTTTTGATAGGGGCATGTCACGAGAGCTTCTTCTGCGCGAGCCAGAGTCACATCTGTCTTTCGGCGCTTCTGAGGTACAGTTTTCCCTCGATTTTATTTTTCGCAATGTAGAACATAACTGCAATAGTTGATTCTGTTCTTTAACTGCTTAGCCCGGATACACCGATATATTATACACTGTAATTCATCTGTGAGCACATTGATACCCGATATCTGTTTGAACCTGAAAACGTACACACACGCTGCATTTTCACTGAACCACTTGAACACACTGATACATCATATGCTGTAGTTCACTTCGAGCACACCGGCACCCGATATCTGTTTGAATCTGAAAACGTGCACACACGCTGTATTTGCATCAATTTTGACTATTCTTCAAAACTGTACATTTAATATTACTTCGCAACTGTTTGCTTTTGAATACAGGGGGATTCCCATGCCTTCCGGGGGTATGGGAATGTCGCTGCCAGAGGATGGTATATGGAGCTACCGGACGCGGTCTGCCATATTGTTGATCAGGCCGGTTTCGGCACTTTCTGCAGGGGACTGTCGCGCCTTATTGCGAGCAGGCCTCTTCTTGCCGCTTTGGTGGAGATGTGGTAGGACACTATCGATTCCTTCCACTTTTTCGCCACGGGAGACATGACAATGACTCCCTTCGACTTCTCGATGCTCACCAGCATCGGGGTAGGGGGTGATCCGATCCCCTTCGATACAGACATGGATGAGTGGGAGGCCGCTCAGATGTACTTTCTTGGCGACCTACCGCCTCTTGCCCGTCCAGGATTTGTCAAATATTCGTTGTTCAAGGACCACTTCAGGATTCATCCAGCCTTAGCTGAGGAGGCGCCGATGGCTCAGGAGGAGGCGGAGCAGTATGCATGTGGCTTCCTTATGTTCTTGCTGGGGACGACCCTCTTCGCCGACCGGGCGAACATTATGCCCCTCTGTTTGCTGAGCGCTTTAGTAGACGTCACGCGGATCCGCTGTTATGACTGGGGTGGCGTAGGCTTGGCCACACTGTACGGCTACATGAGTTTATCCTCTCGCCTCAGCGGACAGTTGCTCGGAGGCTACTGGCGGGCTTGGGAGGTACATCCTCTTTCTCTGTTTTACATTTCTGCTCTACATTATCTGTATTCTGTACACTGCACACACTGCGGTCTGCCTCACGCTAACTGTATGCTGCACACACGGCACACATATAATCTGCTTTACACTGACTGTATACTGCACAATACTTCACATACTGCATAATCTGATGCCAACTGACTATACACCGCACATACTGCAAACATGCAATCTGCTTTACACTGACTGTATACTGCACACACTGTACACTCTGAATTTCTGCTTTATCCTGCATTCTTCTTCGTCTGCATTCTACTTATCTGATAAGCATACTGATACCTACTCTATTGCACTCTGTAGTTGTGGGTGTATGCCTACTTCCCGAGGCTTGCCCTAGTGCCGGACGAGGAGACCCCCCTCGGCATCCCATTCTCTTGCCGTTTTGACGTGAGTTGCGTGTGGACACCCCAGGAGTCGTTTATATTCTTCCGCCGCTACTTCGACACCATCACCGCCGTAGAGGTATTTTAGAATTTGTAGTTCATTTAAGCTTTGCTTTACATTATTCTTTCGATAACAGTAGATAACAAACTGCATATCCAAGCTTCGCTTTGCATTGTTCTTTCGATAACGGTAGATAACCAAATGTGTATCATTTACAGATCACCTGGCAGCCTTGGGCTCCGTTGCCAGCCGCAGTTTGGGAGCGGTATGCTGGTGTTGAGGAGACTGCCTGGTTTAGGATTCTGCTTGAGGGCCCGGTTTGTCGGGCTTGGTACTTGGGCGAGTGCTTCCTGCGCCAGACCTTAGGTTTACTAGAGCAGATAGCCCCGGGTCCACCTCCTATCGACATGAGGCAGACAGAGAGATACCCCCCACATGAGATAACCGATTACATGATCGGATGGGAGGCGGAGGGCTTTAGAAGCGAGGACGACTATGCAGAGTACGTCCAAACCTACATCATGCGACCTCTGAGCAGTGGCCGTCGGGCTGAGAGAGAGAGGCCTGCGGCTAGCGGCTGAAGCGAGAGCGGGAGTAGGGACAGGAGCACCTAGGATGGCTCGGGCCCGTGGTAGGAGTGGGACTCAGAGAGGGCGGGGAGCTGGATGGCCGGCGTTGCCCACGATGATGACATATAGAGGGCAGAGTGGGGAGACTTATCAGATCCCCATCGCTCCCCCTCCGGCTGATCACGAGCTGGTTGGTTTCTACGACTTGCCCCCGGTATGTACTACTGCATTTTGTACAGTCCTTTTATTTCATTTCTCTTGATATTCCGCCGAATACTAATATTTCTAACACTTTTGCAAGCTTCCTCTGAGTACACTCGCCAGTCCCTGGAGTTGAATGCCTCTATGATGGGGATGCTCCAGCGGAGCTTAGACCTGCTGGCCCTTTACAGTATCCCGATAAGTCTTTCTGACCACCGACTAAAACTTTACACAATCTGATGTATCGCACTTATCAACACAACACTTGATACACGGCCCTCACGACATTCATACACTGTACTCATACACTGCATTCTGTACTGATACACTGCTCACAGCATTCATACTCTACTTTTGCGTAGCATACTGATGCGTTTTTCATTTGTGCTTTTTAGCCTCCATTCCAGATTCCTACTGCAGGAGGTGCTTCGGTTGGGCCTTTTGTTCCTGTTCGAGGAAGAGGGCGAGGTGGCACAGTATTCCCCCGCACCAAAGTGGGGCGCACTCATGTTGGGAGTAGCTCTCGAGCGCCGATCCCAGATGATGACGAGTCCAAGACAGAGACGGAGGCGGAGGCATCTGAGGAGGAGACCGGCGATGACTCGGACTCGGGCTCAGACTATGGAGGTGGCGATAAAGCTCCTGGACCTTTGTCTAGGAAGAGGACGAGGACAGACTCTCAAGCCTGAGATGATCGATGCTGATCCAGATTTTTGCTGCTTTTTTTCTTTTTGTTTTTCTTTTTCTTTTTTGCTGGTAGCTTGAGTACCTTGTACTGTCACAAACAGGTTTTATTTTCTTCGAAACTTTGTACTTGAAAAGATGATGAAATGAAACAAACTTTTTGTCTGAAAAAGTCTTACATTTGTGTATTTCATACATCGCATCACATTGCATCATATTACACCTCAACGTAAATGAGATTGATCTTTTGTTTGAAAATCAAACACTTGTATTGTAATAACCAGGTAGTGAACCAGTTAATGACAAAACAACTCATACAACCAACTGCTCATTCTGAACACACAGCCCATAACACAGTGCTTGGTTTACTCTGCATACAGCCTATACACACAGTTCATACAACGCACTGCTTATTCTGAACACACAGCCCATTCTGAAAACTGCTCATTCTGAACTCATAGCCCACAGCAGCATATTACCCATTTTGGATACACGGTTCATTTTGAAATCAGCAGAAGTTAAAACACACTCAGATGCTCCAAAAATTCTCGCTTCGCAATCCGGAACCCAAAAGCTTCAGATAGGTCCTGGTTCTACTGTTTTGACATGTCTTGGGTTAGACCCTGCGGTTGTTGAAAGAACCAATCTTACTTTGCACAAATGTGAAGACTGGCACAGCACTTTGAGCACAAATGATTTGAGGAGAGGGTTTTCAACCGGGTATTGAGCCTACGACTGAACACAGTATACTACGACTCAACCAAAGGTATACAACCTAAACACAACGAGACACGCTCGGAACAGACCCAAAACAAGAGTTAAGGGAAACAAAATAAAAGACACGACACACAGACACGCTATAAAAACGAGAGACTTCTCAGATCACGAGGAGCCAGTTTCTTCGGGTATTATTTCCCACCCTCTTCCCATTTGTGATTCTCGCATCACTCGGCCCTCAGGCTCAGTTTTTCTCTTAAAACCCTTTTGCTCACTTTTTTTCTCAGCGCACATCTCTCTATTCTTTACTCTCTCATTTTTTTCATCCCTCTCCAGATATGGTCGGTGAATAAACAAGAGGTTGTGGGCTCATGCCCAATACTGTTAGCTCGTAGCTACTTCTTCCGGCAATGTCTAGTCGATGCTCCGGATGAGGGAATGGAGTATCTTAATATATTCCGACTCGTGCTTTGTATTTGGCTTGATACCTCGTTGCTCGGAGCGTGAAAGAGCTCTTAGCCCTTTACAGACAGCTCCAATTGTGCTTTTCTGGCAAGTATGCTGGCGATGGGAAAAAGACAGGAAGCCTGACTCAACTGTGCCCCTAGTTCATCATTTTGACCATTTTTTGTTTTGGTTTTCTACTAAAACAATTTAAACCAAAATGAGAGTTAGATTAACATACTTGTTCGATTTTCTGATTTAAAATCATGCAAATCAGGCTATGAGCACTGAAAATTTTCCTTTTTTGGGTCCAAGAAAATGATCCAGTTTTGGAAAAGATGGAATAATTTTCGAGAAAATAGTCAACCTCAGTAAAAAAATTCTCAAAAACTATTTTTGCAAACGGTCACTGCTCAACGAGCACGGAACTTACTCTCGAGATGCACAACCTCGGATCGGAGGCAATGGAAAATTACCCCTTGTTCCAAAGGGCACAGCACGGCAATGGAAAGTTGCCCCTTGTCTGGATAACGCCGCAGCATACGGTAGTCAGTCCTCATTAGTGATGATCGCAACCGAACTCTCAGATACAGAGAAGACGAAGATGGTCAAAACCAATATATGGACACAGTCACTTTGAAAGTGCGTGGGGCTGGACTTCAGGATGAAGTTGCCTACGTATCCCAAACATGGGAATCAAGCCTTACGTAGTTCCGGTTGTGTCACAACTGAACTATCGGATTCAGAAAAGGCAAGGATGATCAAAACCATTACATGGACACACTTGATTTGGAAGTGTTTGTGGCTGGACTTCAGGATAAAGTTGCCTACGTATCCCAAACATGGGAATCAAGCCTTACGTAGTTCCAGTTAAGGTACACTCGTGTATTAACCCTCACCTTCTACGCTCTAACTTTTGCCAAGGCCGCCCTTCCGGGTTTTCAACCTTGCGAGTTTTGTTTTTCTTTTCTTTTCAATTCTTTTTTATTCATTCATTTTTGTCTTTTCTTTTTCAAATCTTTTCATTCTCTTTTTTTTTTTGTATTTTTTTGTATTCTTTTCTTTTCTTTTTCTTGCTTTAACTTTTGCCTGGGTCGCCCTTCCAGGTTTTCGGCCTAGCAAGCCTCTCAAAGGGTAAAAGTGTAACAAGTCCATGCCAAATGGTTTTAGGATCTCAAAGCCATCCGTATCCGGGAGGGTGGCTGTTGTATTGACTTGTAAAAGGATCCACCTTCGGCTCTTCGAGCACATCGGACATTTTTGCCCCTAGTTCGAGGGGTGCTTATGTTCTAGCTTCGCAAGCTTCTTCTGATGAGGTCTGATCTTCTTGATCTGACTTTCTTGGCCTCTTGTTCGAGGGCTGCTTCAAATTTGGCCACACAGGCCTCACATTGCGGTTGACTGTTGATCCTTCTGAATTCAAGGTCAAGGTTTTGAGAGCAAAGGGATTGAATCTTGAGGCTGAGAGCGATCCTAAGCTGCACAATCCTGAACACACAGCCCATTCTGAAAACTGCTCATTCTGAACTCATAGCCCATAACACAGTATTCTTAGTTCATTCTGCACACGGCGAAAACAGTCCAAATCTGAAAAGACGAA